>OY856411.1:1387493949-1387768949 GCA_963693085.1 Alisma plantago-aquatica
TTTGTTGAGTACGCATTTCAACCATGTTCATTTTGTTGAGACCTTGTTTCTTCACCGCCCAACATTCACTCCCATAGAGCATGGTTGGCTATATAGTTTTTCTATAAAACTTGCTTTTTCATCTGAGAGTGATCTTCGAATCACATAATACTACAGTTGCATACCTCCATTTCAACCATCCTGCAGTGATCATGTAACAAACTTCACTCTGGACATCCCCATCTATTTGAATAATAGAACCCAAGTAACAATATTTATCACATTTTGGTATATCTACTCCGTCCAACTTGGCTCCACCATTCACACTACGAGATTGGCTGAAATTGCAATGCATATACTCAGTTTTGCTCCTACTAGTCATCAATCCATTTGATTCCAATGTCTTTCTTCAAAGTTCAACTATATCATTCAATCCATCTTTAGTTTCGTCAATCAATACAATATCAACAGCAAATAGCATGCACCAAGGAATGTCATCCTGAACATTCTTTGTCAACTCATCCATAACAAGAATGAACAAATATGGGTTGAGTGTGGATCCTTGGTGTACCCCAACTGTGATGGGAAATGTGGGTCTCTCCTCCAGGAGTCTTCACACTTGCAGTAGAGCTATCACACATGTCTTTAATCAAGTCAATGTATTGGATTCACACACCCTTATTCTTCAAAACCATGCACAACACTTCCCTGGGTACTCGATCATAGGCCTTCCAAATCAATAAAAAACATATCCTTTCTATACATACTAACTTTTGTTTTTCATACCCTCTCTTCACTTCTTTGTTTCCATGCTACGAGTAGCAACTGTATTATTCATAGTTTCCTACCTCTCCTCTTGTAATTCCCAACAGACCGGTTTGTATTAATTATTATCTTTTATATTTAACTTTGAATTTTAATATTATGTGATGTTTCACCACAATATTTGAAGTAGATGCACTTGTCAGTTGTCAAAACTGGGAAGCCTATTAATTTGTTAGTTGTTAGCTGCAGATTGAGCATCAGGGAAGAGATACACATTGACTCCGCATGTAGCAGCCAGCCCACATGTGTTGGTGTAGCATTTATGAATTGTTGTTTGGATTTAGACATCATATGCAATGCTAGTCCTTCACATTGGATATGTGACAACCAAAATCAGA
The DNA here is from genome assembly GCA_963693085.1 of Alisma plantago-aquatica. NCBI lineage: Eukaryota > Viridiplantae > Streptophyta > Magnoliopsida > Alismatales > Alismataceae > Alisma > Alisma plantago-aquatica. The sequence goes on from OY856411.1 coordinate 1,387,495,092, forward strand.
TCACTCTTACCATGTCTTGTGATTGGGCCCACACTAAAACTTAAACCACCTCTAACATAAGCCAACAAAAGATAGTGCTTATAAAATAAATGCTAAACCATTTCATGAAATCACGGTTAATTTTTTTTTACTCAAAACACATCGTATGGCAGTTATAACTTATAAACACATGAGTATAAAGAAGCTAACCGTGTACTTCCACATTTCATAGATATTGTAGCACATATTGCAAAAAGTACAATTCAAGTAGACAAATAACAAACGTGGATTGAAATATCAAACCTCAATCTTTGCTTACCGATATATATAGCAGGCCATACAAGTCTCACACATAGCTGGAACATCATTATTCCGGTGTTTACCACTTCAGCTGCTATTATAATCCAAAATCTCAAGAAATCACTGATACGAGGAAACCAGCCAGTCAACCATCATAGGCCAATGAAACTATGCTAGCCACAAAACATAAAATGCATTAACTTGTTTTATTCTCTCATTTCTTAAGGTCGCCCAGTGCATCCGTGTTTTCAAGTGATGTTGTGAATTATGCGGCCTGCCCGTATTTTCAACATATAGTGTCACATTACATTGAGGTGTCTATTACTGAGCATAATTAGCTGAAAGTCGGCATGCATATTACAACTAAACTAGACATACGTATGAAAAATGCATAGGCAACTGAATGTATAGCATATATTCCAAGAAATAAATTTCATGCAGAGAGAAACTAAGGTGGATTGAATTACTGAACCTTTATCTTTCCTTACCACCTAATATATACAATAGGCAGGACAAATCTCACAAATAAATAACTAGAACATCCTTATTCCAATGCCTACAACTTAAGCACCTAGTATAACCCACAATCTATCTATACTTCAGAGATGAGCATCAAAAAGTGTTCAATTATAACATATTCACTGGCCTCACAGCTACACTGAAACTAGTCCGTCAACAATCAATAGTCATTGGCCTATATAAATATGTTAGCTACAGAAAAACAAAGAAAATATAATGCGCACCATTCTCTAATTTCATAAGGTCAATACTGGTAAACCTGTCTACTAGCATACTCCGCCTAGCTCCATCCATGTTATAAAGTGATGTTTTGCAATCCTAACCTGCTCACATCCTCAAGATATAAATTCAGTTTATTGTGTATGCATTTATTGTATATGGAACAATATTAAAATTAGGGCTCTGGACATGGATGAAATGTATGTGGTCAACTAAATGTATACTGTATAGCATATATTGCAAGAAGAATTTCATGAACAGAAAGCAAAATGAATTGTAAAAGATGAGCCTGTGTCTTTAATTGCTGATAATTGCAACAGGCACAACAAGTCCCACACATATTTGGAGCATCTTCATTCTGTTGTCTACCACTTATGATGTCCTTATAACCCAGAATCCAAGGAAATTTCAGAGATAAACATCAACGGGGTTAAATTGTAACACAATCAAAGGCCTCACAGCTACAAAGACACCAGCAAAGTCAACCATCATAGGCCAATGAAACTATGTTAGCTCACAAAAACAAAAAAAGGAGTAATAGTACAACAGCACATTCGACAGATATTTTCATTACATCTCTGGCTAGTGAAGTGTGACAACCTCATCATCCTTCAGGAAGGGAAGATGGGCCAAATTGCCAAGCACTTCAGAAGCAGCATCAAATCCAGCGAAGCTGTTCATGTCAAACCCTCCTCCCATATAGGCAACATTCTGTGTCCCTGCATTTACATTAAAATCTCTTCTGACAAAGCCGCCTCCTCCCATATGCTGATTTTGCTGTCCAAAGTTAATTATTCTTGGCTGGGTTGCCACTGTTTCTGGCTCTGGTGTCCCCTGATTCCTGGGCTTTTGTGCTAAGACCTTTCTTGGGCGCCCTCTCTTGCGTGGAGTGGGTTGGGGAGGAGCAGTAGCTTCAGGAGTGGGTTGGGGTGGAGCAGTAGCTTCAGGAACAGCATTTATCACTGGTCGTTGTCTAACTTCGGCGTTGCTCCCATTATTAGCAGTTTCCATCCTATCATCATTCTGCACCGCAGAGACCCGCTTAACAACGTTGCCACCAGTTTGGGTTGACGGGGCCTGATTTTGCGGATGCAGCTGAAAGTGGGGAACCCCCGGTGGAAGGCTAACGCCGTTGAACATGGGGCAACCCGGGAAGCCAAGTGGGTACAGGCCCCAGGAACAATAGTAACAGTCAGTCCCGGGCACAATTGGCGGAGGAGAGGGCAGCTCCGTGGATTGGAACGGCTTTTTGCAGCTCTGGCACCGTATCAGCCGCCCTTGGTGGACTTTCTCATACTCATAGGCCCGATAGCAAGTAGGGCACATGGTCCAGAAAGATTCCGGGGCAGGTGGTGGCGAGGGAGAGCGTGATCGCTTCGAGGAGTTCGCCGCCCGCTTGATCTCTTCATCCAAGAGGCGCTTGCGGTCGGGGTCAGACAGGAAGTTCCATGCATCCGTCACAATCTGCAAGGCGCGGTCGGCACCAGCATGCCGGTTCTTATCTGACTGTAGACGAAGAGCGAGGCGCCGGTAGGCCTGCTTGACGGCGGAGAGGTCGGGGGAGGAAGGTCCGTCGAGCTGAAGGACTGAGTACCAGTCTACTTGGTCGTTGACAAGCGTTTCGGAAGCGATGAGCACGTCGGCTACGGCGAGGATCTCATCGACACCGTCCACCAGAGGATTCACCTCTAAAGCCCGCTCCGCGAACCGCTTGCCACCTACTAGGTCTCGCGCCTGCAGCAGGCGAGCCGCGATTTCCAACCAGCGTTCCGCCTCACCCCGGTTCAGATGCCCATCCCCACCACCTCCTTCCCCTCCACCACCGCCCCCGCCACTGTGGTTCATCTTCGTTTACAGATAGTAGCCTGACAGAGGCGAAGAGCAAGGAAAATTTGGGGAAACTGAGGACTCCACAACACAGTCAGAAGCAGGAGGAGATCAAATCCATCGAAGAACAGATCGAAAAAGGGCTAGGGCTTTAGGCCATAGAGATATCGATGTGAGGAGGCCCGAGGCCGCATTGAACAGAAGAGGATGTCTACGGTGATGGTTAATTAATGCACAGACTCGCGACAGAAAACGATGGGAAGGATTAAAATTCCACTAGGCTAGGAGTTAAGGCTGTTACGTAGGCTAGGAGTTAAGGCTAAATGATAGTGATAGGGAATGATGCTTAAATAAAAATATTATTTATTTGTTATGGTGATACGGAATCATGCTGAATCCATGGTGAATTTTGATCTATTTTTGTCCCCATAAAAAAGTATGGTGGATCGTGGTGAATCATGGTGAAAGAAGTTCTTTCAAGGCTTCACTACTTATTTAGACAAATGTGCAAAAAAATATTCTAATAAATGTGATTCTTACTTGTGTAGGGTATTTTTTATAAAAAAAATTCCCTCCCCGTCACTATAACCATGTAACAAACAACATTTTTTAAATTTTTCACCATCATCATCCCTATCATCATGCACATGTTATCAAACAACATATTTTAATAATTTCCCTATCACCATCATTGTTCCTATCACCGTCACCGTCCCCATCACCATCACCATCAATTTTTATCACCACGTATCAAACACAGCGTAAAAGTACTTTGCATATTTGGTTGGCACGAAAAAGATAGCCGGGAAGGAACTCAAGGAAGAGGGAAGGGGGAAGGGAAAAAAGCGTTAGGTTTGGATAAACAAAATGATGTAAAAGGGGAAAAAAGGGAGATGATACATGCATATCTCCCTTAGCTTACTCTCAAAAAAAAAATCTCAATCTTTCCTACCAGGGGATTGAATTGGGAAGGAAAACTATCCTTGCTATATATACTAACTTTCCTTTTACATATCCTTTCTTCACCTCCTTTCCATGCTAGCAATATCATATCAATTGATAGTTTGTCCTTTTCCTCTCACTTTCACAGTTCATAGTTTCCCCATTTTCTCCTACCTCCCCCCTATAATTCCCAAGTAAATGGTTTGTACTAATGATTATCATTTTTATATTTTCCTTGAATTTTAGTATTTTGTGATGTCACTATTGACTCAAGGACAATTAGGTCAATGTTGACTCACGTCTAAATTGACTAAACCCGTGTTTTGATGATGACTAATCATTCCACATATTGGTGTCTAATGTCTCTACTTGAGTGATTTCACATTAGGTATAGACACACTCCAAATGCCCTAACTTGCGCATATCAAATTGGAGAAAAGACAAGTCAAAGTCAATACAAGTGCACGTTTTTGTAATATGATGTAAATCCATTAGAATCATGTTGTAAATCACTTGTAAAGATTGTATGACTTCTAATTAAGCTTAGAAAAAATCAGGAGCACTTAGATCAAATGTTTAAGCACTCAAAAGCCATTTTCCAAAATTCACATCAGGTTGTTCATCGGTCGAGTTCTGTGACTTGCAAACTCGACTGATCCTGATTGGATCTTGAAAATGACTTTTGATCGGTCGAGTTTACACTACACAGAACTCGATCGATGGAGTACCAGACCAATTCGATTTTCATTGGTCGGTCGAGTTTCCCCAGGACAAACTCGATCGATGGTGTGAATATCGGCTTTGTCTTTTATTCTATCAGTCGAGTTACCCTTATAGAAACTCGACCGATTTCACTGTACGGAAAAGTGCACAAAAGTGCTTCTAGCCGTTGTGGAGTTGCAACAAGTGAAAATATATCTGTTGCAAGCCACAAAACGGTTAATTTTCGTTCTCAAGTGTTCCCAAAGGCTAAGAGGCATCCCCAGCTATAAATAGGACCCCTTGGGCTTCATTCCAAGGTTGAGCATTCAATGCAAACTCTATGTGAGGTTCCTATTCTATAGTTGAGTGCTTCCTACAGCCTCATCTCTCTCTCTAAGCTTAATCACTTGCTACATCCATTAGAGTGAGTAGGAGATTTATAAGAGAGCTAGTCCTACATGTATATCTTGTGAGGCTCTCACTTCCACCATCTCCCCATCTCTTATTTCAATCATGAAGATGAATGTTCTCTCTCTTAGCTAAGAGAGGTGAAGAAGAACAAGGGAAGGTGTCCCTTGATGAAGATCAAGGCTGAAGACTTAGAGCTAGAGTGGAGAAGCCCTTGGTGAAGGCAGAAGACTCCTTGCTCAAGTGGGTAAGTCCTTGGTGGAAGCTTCTCCTAGTGAAGGTGAAGTCAAAGGCAGAAGATCCAAGAAGAGTGGGTAATTCCTGCAAGGCTGAAGACTTGTGTAAGAGTAGGTAAGTCATTGGAAGAAGGTGGAAGACTCCTTGCAAAGTGGGTAAGTCCTTGGTAAGGTTGAAGACTCTTTGTATTAGATAGGTAAGTCCTTTGTTTGGTCATGTATTGTAAGTCTTATGAATGAATATAAGAATGCAATGGTTAGGAAATCCTAGAGGTTTACCTCTCTAGGTAAGTAGACTGACATACTTCTAGTTTGAAGTGTGGAACCACTCTAAATAGCTTGTATACTTATGTTTGCTCAATCTCTCTCTCCCTTGCTATGTATGTTTTAGTTGCTCTCAAATTACCTATTTAGCAACCTTATCTTATGATATATCTTGAAGGTCTAATGAATTTTATTTAAGTGCATTCAGCTATATTCACCCCACCTCTAGAGCATCTAATCACCCATCTAGGATCCAACAGTCACACCATAATAATTGAAGTAGATGTGCTAAGGAGTATCAGAGAGAAGATACACCCATTGATATGTGCATGTACCGTCCACCCTACATGACTTGGTGTCACATTTTTGAATCCATGTTTGTGATGGTTGCCTTAGACGTGATATGTAGTGCTTGTCCTTCATATTGAATTTGTGACTCCCAAACCAAGACTGGTCTTAACAAGTCTTGTTATTGAGCATATGCTAAAATTTATGATGAACTATATCATAAAATCACAGTTAAATTTTTTTCTAACTCAAAACACATCCCAGTATGGCAGTTGTACAAATATGAGTATAAAGAGTCTACCCTTGTAACTGCACTTGTCAAATCTATTATAGGGGTATTTCATTAAATTCACTATTTGATTTACTTATTCATGTTAATCTGATAATATGCATGTAGTTTACAAACTTGAGTTATAAAATGCACAGTAGGTAGGACCCCCTGTAACCAAAATCTAAACAATAGGGATGACTCTAGACACTCTCCACTATTCACACAACAAGTCATCTATTGTTGATGATGGGCACTACTCAGATAGATCATCTTGTTGGTATTGTGGCTGGTACATATGAGATTCTCAAATGAATATATAGGAGATATGGTTGAGTATATAATTAGCTATACATTTTTAAAGTTAAAGCATTTTTATTTAATTCTAAATCAACACCCGTAAGGAAATGACACCACTGTTGCTAATTCACACATCGAGATCTTATTGCTTGACGACGCATCCAGGTTATTCTAACAGCTCACAGTCTGCATGGGAAATAAAGAACTTACTGGACAAAGACTCGATTTTCCCATGTGAATGTGGCACATAAGAATAGGTTCAAGGGGAAACTGGAATACAAGGCAAACAATCCCATAGTCATCAAGTAAGAGAGATTTGTGAATACAAAGCTCGAAGAGGAAAGTCAAATATGAAGATTTTTTGCTAAAAAACATCATAGGATGGTGTCGCAAGGACCCTGAGACAGTGGTGCTATCAACACATTAAAACAGGGATCGCAGACTACCGAAGACCCAATATCAATCCATGTTACAACTCATGGTGATGAGCTTGGAATCACAAAGATAAGAACATACTCTCCACCATTGTGTGTCACGGTGAGGAGCTTAGGAATCACAAAGATGTAAAGTTGGTGGAAACTAAAGATCCAACATTGCTTGTGATACTCGAGCATAGACAAAGGTAGAGAAACCAAAGCAAACACACCCGTAAAGCAATGTACCCATTTCCAAATCATAGAAACATTATGAAAGAAGGAGAAAGAATGAATTAGGAAGTGAGTGCAAATGGGTAGAACCTAAGATGCAATTATCTTAAAAAAATCACCAAGAAATGCTTTGACTTGTTCCTTATGTGCACGAAAGTCACCACCATGGCGACTAACTTGTGGTACATAGGTTACTAAGATGAAATTGAGAGGCTAATATTTGGGATGAACAAGGGAAAAGAAATGATGCAATCAAGATTGTTGGAGGTGGCATGGTGGCCACGTTATGGTTATTTATAGAGGAGGCATTACAACATGGTTGGGAATCCATGTAGAGATCAAAAAAGAGGAAGTATGGTTCATGGGATTCAACAGAACAATAGAGACCACTAATAATTAGGAATGTTGGAGTCATTGGCTTCATAATTGTATCAGGAAGGTAGAGAGAGAGGAATGTATGAATGAGAGAAAATTAATAGGTAGAAAGGATTTCAAAGTTTTTATGTAGTCTTAGGGTAGTTTTGTGGATTTTGGACTTATGATACATACTAAATCTAGTACACTAGATCCTAATCATGTGTCTCACATAAGGGCATGCAAAAAGCAGAACTGGTACTGGTAACAATATGTGTGATGCTTCAATTAGATAAACGGGGGTGTGTACATCAAATAAAACCTAAGTATAATGTATGTAGCATTTAAATAAATAGGTATTAACTTGTCTAATCAATAAGGATAGATACACTTGTCCAATTAGGTTGGAACTAGGTATCCAAGCTAAATCAACCATGTATAATCTAGTTTTAAACTTAGATTTATATTTCAATATTATCTTATCCATAAGACTAGAGTGGTCCTAAGAATATATATATATATATATATATATATATCATTATTGTCATCAACATCCAACATATAGGTTCAAAAGTTAACCCAAACATAGAAAGATTCGTGTACAATAAATGGCAGTCAATGTTATTATGTATTGTAAGTTAGCATCTGAGTGTAGGAATTCATGGAGAGAGTGGCAGGTGCAACGGAAGCAACAAGGAAAAAGAGTATTTCTCTACGTATCCACTAGTAGATCTTGTCAATAATGATAGATCAAGAATAAATATTTGTGAGCTTATACCTTTATCGCATAGTAGATCATGTGGCACTCACGAGAATAAAGGTGGATGAAGAGCATATGACACTCACAAGTAGATCATGCAACACTCACAAGAATAAAGGTGGATGGAAATTTGTGAGATTATACCTTTATCGCATAGTAGATCATATGACACTCACAAAAATAAAGGTGGATGAAGATGTCATTGACGTTATCCTAACATAGTCATAAAGGCATCTACATCTCTACATAGTCCATATGGACAACATGAATTTCACACTCCCATAACTAGCTTGGAAGGAGCATCCTTTCTATTCGCAATGTGCTAGTGTTGCACAACCTCTCCTCTATCCCTCTTTCCTTTATGGGTAATGATGGGTGGTCAAATGCCTCCTTAAAGGTGTCTTTCTATCTCATCTCAAATATTGGTAGTTATGTCCCTATTTATAGGAAAGGTAAGGAAGAAAGGATTCTTATAAATCTCGATAAACAAAAATATAGTAGTCAATATTCAGTGTGTTGTTCATGGACAACTAGTCGGGAACTGGCTAGGTTAGGCTAATGTACAATGGCTTATCCGCACTTCCACTCATGCAATTGGCCAGTCCATTTTGATGAATGGACTGGTTCAAAATGTTTTGTACAAACAATAGATCTAGTCCAATTGGGTGACTGCACTAGCTAGTGGATCGATTGGCTATTTAATCCAGTCGGTCGACTGGGCTATCTAGTGAACTGATTGGCAGGATCTTGGCATGTCCATTAGGGTGTATGGACTATCAAGTTGGCCTACTGGGATTCCAAGCAGTCCATCACTGGTTCAATTGATTTCCTAGTCCTTTTAGAAACTAATTAATCATGTGTTTGTTGTTCTCCTCTTCCCTACACATATTGTGTGTGTGACCTTATAGGGTGCAAATTACATTGGCAATGATGTCTATAATCATATTGTGACTTCATAGACAAAGATTTGTGTTTAGAAAGACTTCATTACCACCCAAGTAATTGAACAAAAACTTCAACCTAATATTGTGACCAGTGTTACAGTGATCATAAAATCCCTTTGTCTCTGATATACATATTGAATCCATGGCATAATCCTCTTCAATTTCAATCATTAGTTCTTGAACCAAAGTAGAATCTTTTTTTTTGTGAACTTAGGGTGTTACTTTTACTATTGCAGCAAAATTGTAATTACAAGGCATAACTACAAGAAAGAAACAAAAAGTTGTACAAAATAGATACTAACTAAAGAAGCTAACTATATCCTTCTGCTGAAGATCCCAGATTCTCTTACTATCAGTATGGAACCCCCTAAAGATTCTTAAATTCCTCTCTTTCCAAATCAGATATATAACATAACAGTCCGTGAATTTGTCCTTTCCATTCAGCTTCAGCAGGTCCTCAAAAGAACTTAACATAAGCAGACTACTTCTGTCATTCCTCCAATCGGTCCACAGCTGAACAACATACTGACAATTGAAAAACAAATGCCCCACATTCTCGACATTATCCATGCATAAAGTGCACCTTGAGGCCATCTGAAAACCCCTTCTCTGTAGATAATCAATAGTAGGAATTTTCCCTAGGAAGCATTTCCACAAGAGCACAGAAATTCTTCTAGGCACGCCAGTCCAGATCCATCTTCCCCAATTCACATTCACATGTTTCTTTCTAACTATATCCCAGCAGTCTTTCAGTTTACAGACCTGCTTATTATTGAGAGTAACACAATCATCCCTCATATATTGAAAGCTCGTACCCTTCAAGATATCTTCCAAAACATAGGATCCTCTGAACTTAGGTACTCTCCACTGTCCATCCTTTATGCAGACTTCAGCTCTGCAATTTATCCCTTTCCCCAATCTGAACACAAGATCGGAATTAACCAAATCTATCAATTTTTGTTTTCCTTTCAGCCAGGGATCCCTCCAAAACAAAAATTTCTTTCCATTGCCCAAATACAGATTCGATTCATTAAGAAATACATCTCTTTGTTTGAGCATTTTCCTCCAAAGCCACGATGAATTAACTCTGGGCGCCACCGACCAAATCGATTCATTCTTGATGTACCTCTCATTGATCCATTTCACCCACAAACTCTCCTTTTCAGTAGCAATATCCCAAAGGTTTCTAATCAAACCTGCGCTGGCCCAATCATCAATCAGCCTGATACTAAGGCCACCTTCAATTTTAGGACGACAAATGGTCTCCCAGGCCACCGTATGCATATGCTTTTTCTCTTCAGAGTCATTCCACAAAAAATCCCTCATCATCTTTTCAAGCTCCTTAATCACTGATTTATGTAACGGAAAGGCTGAGGACCAGAAAATACTATAAGCCGACAAAGTAGAAATAATTAACTCAATCCTTCCCGCTTGAGAAAGCAAATTTCCCTTCCAAGCTTCAATCTTCATCTTAACCCTATCAATGATGGGGTGACACATACTTTTAGTCAAACTACATGAGAAAAGAGGCACGCCCAAGTAGCGAACAGGTAAGTCACTAACTGGGATATCAAGGATATTACCCAGGCTCTCATTACCCCCTTTCTTACTTAAAAACAACTGACTTTTGTTGCTATTGAGCTTGAGACCAGAGACCTTACTAAAAGTGTCCATAATCCGTTTAAAGCAACAAGCATTACTCTCATTAGATTCCAAGAAAAGCAGTAGATCATCAGCAAAGATGATGTGAGAAATATTCACATCACCCGTCCTAATGGGCTTCAAATGACCAGTACGAACTTCAGCATTAATGATAGCCGAAAAACCATGCATAGCGATGACAAACAACAAAGGGGAAAGAGGATCCCCCTGTCTAACTCCATTAGTAGCCTCAAAACTATCAGTAGCACAACCATTAACCATCACCTTATAGGTAGCCGTATCAGAAATTTCTTGAATCCATCTTAACCAACATCAGGGAAACCCATCTTAATCAGAAGAAAGATTATATAGTCTCTTCTCACCGAATCATACACCTTAGCCAAATCAGCTTTAATGCACATACTGCTCGACACACCAAAAGAGATAAGGATCTCATTCGCTAGAAGAATAGCATCCCCAATCTTTCTACCTTTAACAAAAGCAATTTGATTCAAATCAATAATCGAAGGCAACACCTCAACCAAACGATTAGCAAGATCTTCGCAATAACCTTGTAGATAACATTACAAACAAAAATCGGCCTAAAATTCTTCAAACTTACAGCCCCATGAACCTTTGGGATAAGAGTAATAGCCGTGCTGTTACATTCTTTGAGAAGTCTCCCTGATTTAAAGAAATACAGAATAGCCGAGGAAACCTCATCACCTATAGTGTCCCACATCACTTTAAAGAAAACTGCATTATAACCATCAGGGCCAGGGGCCTTGTCTTCATTAAGACTCATAAACACCTCCTCTACCTCCTTCTTAGTAACAATAGCTCTAAGATGATCAAACTGTGTATCACTAATCTTAGGTAATGCCCAAAGATCACTCCAAACAACTTCATCCCTCATAGTGTTATTGAAAAGGCTGTAATAGAAGTTTCTAATATTATCTCGAATAATATCAACATCATATACCCTATTCCCCTGATCATCTTCCAGAACATTGATATTATTGTACACTCTCCTTGTTTTCAACGAAGCATAGAAGAAAGCACTATTCCTATCTCCAAGCTTAAGCCATTTGATTCTGCTTTTCTGCCAAAGGAGATCTTCCTCATTATTTAGAGCTTTGATAATGTTATCTCTAAGAATAGCCATCCTTCTCTGCTTATCTTCATCAGTCGGATCATCATCAACCTCCCTCTGAATCAAGAATAAATCATTTTCAAGCTCCCTCGCTTTAGAAAGCAAATTGCCAACAACATCTTTGTTCCATTTCCTCAGCGCACAAGTAACAACATACAAACATCTGTAAATACATAACATAGGTGTCCCTTTAACCTCCGTGTCACTCCATGCTTCAGCAACCACCTGTTTAAACGAATCATGCTTCACCCACACATTAATAAACCTAAAGGGAGATCCACCTTTCTTCTTTAGACCAAGGCGAAGCATGAGGATCTTATGATCACTGACAGTAGCGGGCAAAACCTCACCCCAACAGCAAGGGAAAGCAGATAGAAAGTTCACATCAGTGAAGATACGATCAATTTTTGAAAATGTACTAACACCATGCCTGCTGTGACTATCCCACATGAAATAGAAACCCTTAGTATGTAACTCAAGCAGATTAGAATCAACAATGGCCTTATTAAACTCCTCCATGCTCCTATTTGAAGGTGGTTGCTTCCCCATCTTCTCCTTCATTAGACGAACAACATTGAAATCGCCTAGAGCACACCAATTTCTAGGGTTCAAACTTCTAATATGAAGAAGAGAATTCCACAAACGAACACGATCCTCATCCGGATTAGCACCATAAACAGCAGTTAGATGGAATTTTATCAGATCACTTTCCACAACACAGTGAATGCATTGTTCATTCTTAAACAACACACTGACTTCAATCTCCTTACTCACCCAAACAACCAGAATACGGGTATAGGAATAGTATTCTCCATTATCCACAAACTTACCATACGTATCTCAAAGTAGAATCTTTGAGATACGTATGAGATTAACATCGCATGTTGTCTCACATGAGCATGGTCATGCATTTATAGTCATACTCATCAAGTGTCCATGAATATAACTCGGATATGAGGGGAGAATTCCATCTACATCACTTACAATAATCAACATGTGTCACAGTGCACCCAAACACTACATGTATGCCCTTATTCAAGGTCACATTGAGAAACATTAAGGTATACCACACAACATGTGATCATTATACTGACTTCATGTCCAAGGGACACAATCACCACTATCACATAAATATATGACTCTGTCTGCCATTCATTGCTCCATGTATCATACTCAAAGTGGGTTTGTCTAGTGCAACTTGTTCTATAACAAGTACCTATGTATCTGATTTGATATCCAATATCATGACTAAAGAGACATAATCATCACTCGACATATATACTTGTCTTATATATTGTTGTTATACAATAATATCAACAATAGTGTCTGACTAGGGACATAATAAGAATGTATACTCTAAAGTATACATATGATCGACAAGTAGAGGAGTGATGTTCGTTGCTCCGGATGCTAGGGAGACTCTGAAGGTGTTCTTGGAGACGACGACAAGATTGTCAGAAGGAAACCCTAGTGACGACAATGTTGAACTGGGAAACATTTGCAGTTTATGGTGTGAATGGTGATTCTGATAGGAGTGTACTATGGAGTTTTTGAATTCAATTAGTGCCCCTACTTATTCTGCTTGGTGCCTTCTTGGAGATTTCAATGTTGTTAAGTTCAATAATGAAAAGTTGGGGAAACACCCACCTTCAGCAAGGGGTATGGCAGATTTTCACAGTTCTCTTGATATCACACGACTCGTGGAAATCACTACCAAAGGCCCTTTTTTTACTTGGGATATGTAAGAATGGTGTGAGCACTTTCTCGAAAATCGATAGAGTCTTTTGTAACCTCAACTTCCTTAGCTTGTTTCCTTCTTTGTGGGGTGAGATTATTTTAAATCTGGTCAGTGATCATTGTATCCTAGTTGTTCATCTACATCCTTCTAAATAAATATGATCTCCTTATCATTTTATCAATGCTTGGGTTAGCCAACCTGATTTCTTAGATATTGTAAAGAGGCGTGGCATAGTATTTCTCCTATTGGAGCCCCTATGTTCAGGGTGTATCGAAAACTATTTTCTATTCGAGAGGCTCTTCTCAAGTGGAACAAAAAGACTATTGGCAACTTTTCTTCTAAAGCCAAAGAGCTTGAAGCCAAATCCCTTGATCTATAGAGGGAAGTTAACAACCATATAGATGGTTCTGTTATGCAAAGTGCTTTGTTGGAGTTAAGAAAGATAGCAAATAAAGCTATTGTTGAAGAGGAGTCATTTCTCAGGCAAAAGTCAATAGTGGTGTGGCTTAAGGAAGGTGACACGAATTATTCTTTCTTCTATGATTCTCTCAAAACTAGAAGAATTTACAATGGCATTCACATTCTTCATGAAGATGATAGAATTATCAATGAACCTCTCGCTATTTCTGGATATATTATGAGTTATTATAATATTGCCTTTAATTCTTCTATGTATGACTATGTCTCTTGGGATGATTCTTGGAATATTCCTCTCTTATCTGATGCTAATGTTGAGAACCTAAGAAAGTGGGTGACTAGAGAATAAATTGAGTTTGTTGTTAAGAATTTGGATGTTGACAAGGCATCGAGCCCTAATGGGTTTAATGGCATGTTTTTTAAAACATGTTGGTCCATTGTAGGGGATGATATCACTAAGGCCATCTTGAGTTTCTTTGATGTTGGTAAGTTGTTGAGGGAATGTAATAAGTGATTTATAACCCTTATTCCAAAAGTTTCTGGAGCTTCTAATTTGAAGGATTTTCACCCTATTTCTCTGTGCAATGTGATATTTAAGATTATCACTAAAATTCTTGCAAATTGATTGAGGGATGTCTAACCTGATCTGATTGATAAGAATGACGTGGCATTTATCAAGGTCAGAACTATTGGAGAAGCCATTCTTCTTGCAAATGAATTGTTTAGTAGTTTCTCTAGATCCAATGGCCCTAGTCCAATGTGTATGAAAGTTGATTTATCCAAAGCATGTGATACATTCAGAAGAGATTACATCTTGTTCTTAATGAAGAAGATGGGCCTTCCCCCTTGTTGGTTGAATTGGATCCATGTCTATTTTAGTTCGGCTTCTTTTCAAGTTTTGATTAATGGATATCCCTCTCCTAGATTTGAAGCTTCTAATAGGGTTAGACAGGAAGACCCCTTGGCTCTCTATCTCTCTGTGATTGCGATGCAGGGGTTTACTGCTATTATGGATTCTTTTGTTAAAAGAGGTGAGATTGTTCCCTTAAAGGATTTTGATAAATTTGGGATTTCTCATATCATCCTTGCAGATGATTTTCTTATTTTCACTATGGCTGACATCCTTAATGCTAAAGCTATTAACATTATATTGCACACTTTTGGCTTAGTATTTGGTCTGAAGCTTAGCAACTTGAAGAGTCAGTTGTTTCTCAGTAAAGGAGCTATGAAAATTGTTGAGAGCATTTCTAAGGTTCTTGATATTGAGATGGCCTCTTTGCCTGTTAGGTATTTGGGCTTACCTTTGTTTATAGGAAGACTCACCAAGTCTCTGTGCTCTTCCATCTTTGATAAGATAAAGAAGAAACTAGATTCATGGAAGGGGAATTCACTATCTTTTGCAGGGAGGGTTGAGTTGGTTATATCCACCTTCTCCATTTACCATGTAATCTGGTCCTTGACTTTTCCTCTTCCCAAATTGGTTATCTTAGACATTGAGAAGATCATGAGGGATTTCATCTGGAATGACTATGAAAATCAAAGCATATTCACATTATTTCATGGGATGTGATTTGTAAACCTGAAGGTGGTTTAGGTATTTGGTTGGTGGAGGATTGGTCAAACGTTGTATTGCTTAAGAATTCATGAAATATAGCAACTAACAAAGAATCCCTATGGGTCAAATGGTTGCACAAATGATACATTAAATAGGAATCATTGTGGTCAGTTGGATTTAAACCCAACTCATCATGGATGTGGAGGAAATTACTTGGCTCCAGAAACAGACTAAAATCTCATGTCGAGTTTTGTATTGGTGATGGATCTAGTTTTATTGTTGTGGAAGGATCCCTAGTTACCTAATACAAAAGTTGTTATTGACTCTTGTGATAATCATATGATTCTTAGATTGGGTAAAGGTCCCAACTGTAAATTGAATGTCTGTCTAATGGAAAATTCATGGAGGTTTCTTGATGTTAGAGGCGGGAAATTGATCCAAAATTTGTTTGATAACATTCCTGGTTCAAGGAACCAACCTGTTCTTCTAAAACATAAAAGCAAGAATACTTCTAGCTTGAAAGAT
The DNA here is from genome assembly GCA_963693085.1 of Alisma plantago-aquatica. NCBI lineage: Eukaryota > Viridiplantae > Streptophyta > Magnoliopsida > Alismatales > Alismataceae > Alisma > Alisma plantago-aquatica. The sequence continues at coordinate 1,387,511,078 of OY856411.1, forward strand.
GGATGGAATGGTGAGAATAAATAAATCTATTATTGGGTTTGGAAAGGCAAATTGCCTAGAAGATGCTCTATTTTCACATTTTCTAAAAGTCCCCACAATTGAGTATCTCAAGAGAGTTGGGTATTCATTTTCTTCTAGATGTGTTCTTTGCAAAAAAGAGAAAGAAGATAACTACCACCTTTCCTTCAGTTGTTGTTACACTTTGGAAATCTAAAATCTATTTTGTGTTGAGTATGGTTTCAAACCTCACACTTTTCATGAGTTGTTGTGTTTGAAAAATGAAAGAAAGACTGCAGCTAGCTTGATTTTATATAATATATGGTTGGAGAGGAATCATTGCATTTTTAGGGGTTCTAAAAAGAAGCATGAAGATGTTTAGAACACCTACTGGATGGATACACAATTTTTGCATAGTTAGATTGTACAAATAGTCCTTTCTTATCTTCTTTTTTATAGTTTGTCTTTTCTTTTTGGTTCTTTGCCATGTTGGCAATTTTTTTATATGCTCTATACATACTATTTTGATATAGTAATGGAGAGGCACACTGGGTTCATAAAAAAAGGAGTATACATATGATCTCATGTTTAGGTCCCCGACCCAAACCATATGTCATTGAGTCAAGACATTCTTATAACATTATTATATTTATTCATTGTCTCAATATTGAAGAAAACATAATAATTGTTAGCGTTGGTATGTACGCCTAGAGAGTTAACCATATGATGATTGTAATGGTATAACTTGTAAATGATTTGATTAATAATAAAGGCAATATTCCAATTTATTCTGTTATGTTCAGTTATGAGATGATGATGTAACATAATGAATGTCTAAAGAATATTATCACTCAATGATGTATGTCTTTGATTTGATGACCTGAGCAATGAAATCATAGGAATGCCAAGAGTATATACATTCTTGTTATGTCCCTAGTCAAATGATATCGTGGAGGGCTAATAGACAATAATAATACACAAGACTAGAGTGTGTGTTGGTTGATGGAAGAGTCTCAATAAGTCATGATATGTGATACCAAACCAAACACATAGATACCCATTAGAGAATAGTGTATCAGATAGACCCACCTTGAGAGTGATGCATGGAAACCTTTACATTGAAGTCAAATACATCTCCTAAAGTGTTGGTGGTGATTTTTGTTCTTAGACCTGAAATCACTACACTCATCACATGTCATTCGATGTACTTTGACATCATCCACTATGACCTTGAATAAGGGTTGCCATAAAGGTGATGCTCAGGTGCATTATAACACATGGGGATGACTATGAGTGATGTAGATCAGATTTGTCCTCCTACATGAGTATGATATCCTGGCCACTTGATAAATGAGGTAGAGAAATACATGGCCATGCTCATGTGAGTCTATATGTGATATTGAGCTTACATATATCTTAAATAGTCTGTTGTGGTTCAAGGAACATGGATTGAATGTTGAAGAGGATGAAGATTCCATGCCTCGAGTTCAATATGGATATCAATGACAAAAGAACTATACAAACATTATAACACCAATCACTGATTGTAGGTTGAAGTTGTTCTCCAACTTTCCAATTACTTGGGTAGCAATGATGTGTTGCTAGATACCACTCATTGCTTGTGATGTCATAAGTAAGTTATGGACTTTCAATGTCAATGTAACTTGGAACCTATAGGGTCACACACATAGGAAACACTTGGAATAGGAGTTTATTCATGAATGATGTTTAACTTGATTACTGAAGCGTTTAGGTATTTGATTTAAACAACAATTGACCAACTAGACTCTAAACCAACTAGTTCAAGAGTTGAACTGATCAGTTGGAGTGTCAGATTGATTGAAATTACATTGGCTGAATAATGGTTTAGTTGTGGCATGAACCGACTGGTTCACTCAGTGCATTGATCGACTCATGTGATGAACCGACTCATGTGATGAACCGCCAGGTTCATGTGATGAACCACTTGGTTCATTGATCAATTCAATTGGATTAAAGAATAGTTCTGACGTCATGTTGTGCATTACTTTGATATTAATTGCCAATACAGTAGCGATTGGGTATATTTTGAAAGGGCCAGTGTAAAGAGGCGAGATCACCTACTTACTAAAATTTAAAGGAAATACAAAACATCCACTTTTTTTCTCAAGAAAATAGACCATGTAGAATGTGTGTATAATATTCCAAGGAAATAAGCATCATTTAAATACATATAAAATGTCAATAGCATTGGAAAGAAACTAGTTATTACATTGCTTATGAACTCTTGTTCACTGCATGAATTTCTTTGAAAAAGAAAAGAGCATAAAAGAAACTATGGGATCTAGCAACAAGCAACCTAGTCATCCTTGGTAGCAAAACTTGAATCTACTACTCCTGAACTTGGTCCTCTTGACCTTGTTCAATACCTTGATCTATCCCTGGGTGGTTGGGAAAGCAAACAGTAAAAAGGAAAGAAAAATAAGGTATGTGTCAGAGAAAATGAACAAGAACAAAAGATAAAAAAAAGGTTACATGAACGATTATTATCGACTACCTAAACTATGTAGGGTTGAGGCACCGACCTAACCTCAACCAATAGACGAGGGAGAGTAGCATATTCCAATCACCTATCAATTTTATATATTGGGGAGAGTAGCACATTCCCTAGGGTGAATTTACACATGCCCTATCTATGGGTGGTTGTACAAAAGTACCACTACTCTATTTTAATAGTCTAATAAAATCAACATGCTAAGAAACATGGCAAGTAAAAGCATCAAGTAATTATAGACATGGCAATGGGATACAAGACCCAAGAAATAAACATTAAAATTGATTTTGAGGCAATTATAGCTAAGGAATTGTCAAAAAGGAAAATTAGGGATTAATGATAGCCTCATTAGGGAAACTAGGTTAAGTTACATAATTCCCCAACTTAGGTGTAAGGAAAGCACATAACTTTTCTTAAGAGATCCAATTACTCCTCCTTCACTACTTTAATCAATTTCCAAAGATTGTTTTCCTATTTTCAATATTTAAACATGAATTATGGTTTACTCATGTATAAAGGCAAGGTAACCCTAACTTTTGGAATTTTCGAAAAAAAAACCTTATTTTTGACCCTAAAACATCATCATTGTCTTATTTAGGGTTTTTTATTAAGAAAACATATAATTTTGCATATTTTGGATTTATGAAGGTTTACATGTATTTTTGGTGATTTTTAGTTATTTAATTCATTTTCTAAAAATACTTTTTTGACAAACTCAAAACCAGATGTTGAAACCATTTTTATTAGAAAGATGGGATTTTTCTGAGTCCAGAACATATTTTATTTTTAATTTTGGACATAAGAATAATTAGTTATGATTTTATGAAAACCAACCTATCAGAAAATGCCACGTAGGCAAGTCAATCGCAAAAGAAGCAAAAAGGGCAGCCGGGCCCGTGAATTAGCCCAATAGGAGGCTGCCAAGTCATGGCCCACACTCAGCTGACTGTGGTCAAAGCCGCAAGGGCAAAACAAAGAAAAGACAGAACAGCCCCCGCGCGCGTCAAAGAAGAAGGAAGGGAAAGACGGGGGGTAAAATCATCAAATCAACATGGGGTTTCTTCCCCAAGCAGCTCACACCATGGTCGGCAAGCTTCAAGGCCAAATTGTGAGCGTTTTTGCATTTCTCGACCAAACTCAAAGATCAGCCTATCCAAAGAAAGCTCGAGAGAAGATGAACTCACATGTACCTTTGATTCGCAAAGAGATGGTGTGTAGAGGGAGGGGTGTGTGCCACAAACCCTGGAGTAAAAGTCGACCACCAACGATCAACCACGCGAGCACGAGTGAAATTGAGAAGATAGACAAGTTCCAAGGGAACCCAGCAAGCCTCGGGTAGGGTTATATATAGGCAAGGTTGTGTAGGGGATGAGTAGATAGTTGCTCAAAAACCGTGGAGAACAAGAATTGGGTGTTTCCCAAATTCTTAACAAAACTTGGCAAATAGGGGGTCGATTGATGTAGATTTGTTTCTAGAATCTTTTGGAAAAGATTTTGTGGAATTTGATTTGGAATCGGTTGAGAAATTGTTGAATTAAAATCTTGCCAAAAAGACCCTATTTCTCGATCAATGCGAGCTAGAGAATGACACGCGAGCCTTTGTATCGCAGATCCAATGATTGAAATTGCATAGTTAAAGGGTCAGTGCCTGACAAATTGATTAAATTTCCAATCATACTTGTATATAATGTATTTTGTACATTAATTACCTTTTTCTCTCTCCTTGTTTGAAGGGGAAAATATGTTCCAAATTTAATAAAATTGACACCCTGACTGATTTTGAGGTGTAGAATCCGAATATGAAATTATTTTTACCTTTTGGGAACTTTTAATATGTTAAATAATTCAAAACTTATTTTCTCTTTCCTCCTTCATTAATGATGACAAGACTCCCTAAATTTGATGAAACTTCACCCACAAGTCACCCTAATTTCTTTAATGGTGCCTTGGATACAAATTTGTCTTTAATTTCACATGTTGAGATTGTTTGTTCATTTATTTAATATATTGAAGGTTCTACACACTTTCTTTCTCCAAATTTTACCCTTTAAACAAATATTCTCCAAATTGAGTGAAAATTCACTCAAAGGTATATTTTAATATACAGAACACGAATTTGTCATCCATTGTTACTTTTGGAGTCATTACAGATTCTATTTTATATTTTTAAGTTATCTCCTATTTTCCTTTTCAATAAATACAATTATACTTACAAATCTTACAAAAGTTGTAAAACTTATCACCCAAGCAATCTTATACCCAAAGGAAATGAAATTGGTTTTAGAATTATATTCTAAGTTCCACTTTTATAATTTTTAGGCAAATTATCCTTGTATTCACTTAATGGGAAAAATAAACTCATTTATTGTCACATTATCTTCACTTTTAAGATTCTCTTTCTTTCTCCTACACAAAAGCCATAGAAACTTCTAGATCAATTTTTATCTTATTCTTATCTCTCTTAAGTGGTCATTTTGCAAATTAAACCCATTAGTGAACTTTCACTGAGATATTTGTGCTTAATTCCTTACAAGGTAAAATATTGGGAACAAGTGTACACAAAACCTTAATAGTTTCCACTAATTCAACACCTAGGACATAAAAGAAAGAAAAGCTCAAAAAAGGCTGAAACTAATACATGGATTTCAGTTCATTACATCACTCCACCCATTAAAAAGGGTTTCATCCCCGAAATCTCATCTCTAAGCTCCCAAGTGGTTTCTTCCAAACCATTATACTGCCATAAAACCTTCACCAGATCGATCTCCTTGTTCTTCAACTACTTAACTCATGAGTCAAGAATCTTCACAGGTAACTTTTCATATGTCAGATTATCTTGAATCTCCAGGGGTTCAACTGAGAGTACATGAGAAGGGTCCTTCACATACTTTCTTAACACAGAGACATGAAACACAATATGGATCTTATCATAGGTAGGAGGAAGGGCTAAACGGTATGCACAGTCTCCCACCTTATCTAAGATCTCAAATGGTCCAACATAATGAGGACTAACCTTACCTTTAAATTTAGACCTCACAATAGAAAGTATAGGTTTGATCTTCAAGAAGGCATAGTCACCTACTAAGAAACTCACATCGGACCTTTTCTTATCAGCATACATCTTCTGTCGATCTTGAGCATCTTTCATTCGCTTCTTGATCAACTGAACTTTCTCTATCATCATCTACATATCATCAAACTTCACTAGAGCTCGTTCCCCCACATCATCCCAATGTAATAGAGAACGACAAGGTCTTCCATACAAAGCTTCATAAGGTGGCATACCAATACTAGCTTGGTAGCTATTATTATAAGCAAACTCTACCAATGAAAGAAACTTATTCCATACACCTCCCCAATCCATAATACAGGCACGAAGAAGATCTTCTAAAATTTGCACTGTTCTTTCAGATTGACCATCGGTTTGAGGATGATAGGCCGTACTGAAACGCAAGACAGTACCCATATCTACATGAACCTGACTCCACAACTGATAGGTGAACTTCGAGTCATGATCAGATACTATCACTTTAGGAACTTCATGCTAATGAATGATCCAATCCATGTACAACTGAGCCATTTCATCAACCTTGTATGTGGATTTGAAAGGCAAAAAGTGGGCAGATCTAGTAAGTCGATCAATTAAAACCCACACAACATCAAAACCCTTCCTGGTTTTTGGGAAACCAGTGATAAAGTCCATAGTAATCTTCTCCCATCTCCATTTCAGAATCTCAAGCGGGTGCAGAAGACCACCACGTCGTTGATGCTCTATCTTGACTTGTTGACAAGTCAAACACTTCGTGACGAATAGAGCGGTATCCTTCTTCATGTTTTTCCACCAAAAACTTCATTGTAGGTCTTTATACATTTTGGTAGTGCCAGGATGTATGGTGTACTTAGACCCATGGGCTTCACTCAAAACCTTCTGTCGCAAGTTCCCAACTTTAGGTATCCACAACCTTTGTTGGAAACGTACAACTCCATCTACTCCAACTGAAAAGTCAGACTTTGGTTTCTCAGCTAAGGCTTTCATCTCCTCAAGCTCAAAACGTTAAAGTTGTGTAGCAACAAATTCAGAAATCTAAGAAGATGTAATGGACAAACTAGCCATGTAAACACACAACTTCTCAGCATCTTCATCATCATTAGGCCATAGTTGCCAATAGGAAACAAACTCCATGTTCATGGCCACACATACTGCATTCTTCTTCTGACTCAAGGCATTGGCGACTACATTTGCTTTATCAGGATGATAGGTGATAGTAAAGTCGTAGTCCTTGAGATACTCCATCCATCTACACTGCCTCAGATTTAGATCCTTCTGTGACAATGGATACCTCAAACTTTTGTGATCTAAGAAAACTTCAAACTTCACTCCATACAGATAGTATCGCCAGATTCTTAAAGCATGCACGATAGCTGCTAGCTCTAAATCATAGGTAGGCCACTTTTCTTCATTAGGTTTCAACTGGAGTGAAGCATAGGCTATCACTCGATCCTCTTGTATCAAGACATGCCCTAACTCTTTCTTAGAAGCATTAGTGAACATAATGTAGGGTTTGCCTTCAATAGGTAGAGCAAGAATAGGAGCCGACGTCAAACAACTTTTTAACTTCTAAAAACTGTCCTCGCGTTCAGGTGTCCAAACAAACTTGACTTCTTTTCTTGTCAACTTTGTTAGAGGAAGATCCAACTCAGAAAATCTCTTGATAAACCTCTGGTAGTAACCTACTAAATTGAGACTATGAATCTCAGAAGGGGTCTTTGGAGCTCTCCACTTGGTCATAGCTTCTACCTTTGTAGGATCAACAACAATATGTCTGGTAAAAATCACATGACCTAAGAACATCACTTCCTTGATCCAGAACCCATACTTTGAGAATTTAGCATACAGTTGATTCTCTCTTAGGGTGTTCAGAACGATCTGTAGATGTTCACGATGTTGTTCTTCGGTTTTGGAGTAGACAAACACATCATCGAGGAACACCACTACAAACTGATTGAGGTATGGACAAAACATTCGATTCATCAAGTCCATGAAAGCAGCAGGGGCATTAGTCAAACATAAAGGCATGAACAAGAACTTGTAATGCCCATAACTCATTTTGAAAGCTGTCTTCGAGACATCCTCATTCTTTACGCGCATTTGGTAGTAGCCACTTTGTAGATCCATCTTGGAAAACACAGTGGCTGACTTCAGTTGGTCAAACAGATCGTCGATGCAAGGCAAAGGATAGTGGTTCTTTATCGTCACTTGATTAAGCATACGATAATCCATGCACATACGCAACGAACCATCCTTCTTCTTCACGTACAAGATAGGGGCTCCCCAGGGTGAAATACTAGGGTGAATAAAGCCCATGTTGAGAAGCTCCTGAAGCTTCTTCTTAAGCTCATCAAGTTCTACAGGGGCCAAGTGATAAGACAGCTTCAAGATGGGAGAAGTTCCTGGTGTGAGCTTGATGGAGAACTCTACCTTGTGAGTTGGTGGCAAGCCAGGCAAATCCTCAAGAAAAATATTGGGGAATTCCTTCACCACATCAATGTGATTGAGAGCATGAGGTGTAGCCTCAAGGACTATGGAGGCTAAGAAAGCTCTACACCCTTGCGAGACAAGCTTTTTAGCTTTGATGGTGGAGATGACAAATTGCCAATCATCTCGCTTCCTACTCTTGACACACATTCTTACCACAACAGGATGTAACAAACTAACTTTTGATACCTCACAAAACAAAATAGCTTTTTACGTCTTCAACCAATCCATTCCTAGGATGACATCAATGGCGGTCATGTCAAGCAAGATGAAATCTTAGGGAAACATTATACCAGAGATATAGAGGTCCAAGGTCGGGAGTTTAAGGTAAGAAGAGTAGATCCTACCACTAGGGGTTTTAACATCTAAAACATGATCCATATATTTTGATTATATTTCTAACATGGCATCAAATTCAAATGATATGAATGTATTCGATGAACCAGAATCAAAGAGAGCTTTAACTGGATGCATATTAAGATGTAAGGTACCTTCGATTACTTCATTATCTCCTTCAGCTTCCTCAGCATCAAGGGTGAACACCCTTCCATTCTGCCTATCCACAGGTAGCTGACGGCCTTACCGGTTCTAATTGTTGTTTCTTGGAGGTAGATTTTGTTGCTGTTGTGGGATGCTGAACTGGAGCTGGTCCTCACCCAAGTTGAGGACAGTTGGGTCAAATGTGTCTAGCTTGACCGCACTCGTGGCATATAGGTGTAGGTCAATCATCTCTACAGTGTTGAACATTGCCAGCAGGGCACCTTCCTGACAAGTGAGAATGCAAACAGCGGTTGCACCTATCACGTCCTTGGCTTCCATAAGCATTCTTCCTCTTGTTGTTGTTGTTGTTGTTGTGCCCCGAAGACTAGAATCCCAGATAAGACTCGATCGCCAAAGCCTTGTCCACCATTTGTTGGAATGTTAGGGGCAACTGGGGGATAAGGTTTCGACCAATGTTGTAGCTCAAACCTCAAGAAACAGGGTTTATCTCCTTTCAGCTCATAGGTCCACCGCATAGAGCTCTAGGAGGAGGAAACGTTACACGTACTCGGAGACACTCATGCTTCCTTAACGCAGGATGTAGAACTTTGCCTCCTTCTTCTTAAGAAACACATGGCAGATGTACTTCTCATAGAACAGCTTGAGGAACTACTCCCAGGTCATGCCAGCAGTATCACGGGTACGAGCCATACATGTCCACCAGACACATGCCGACCCATCCATCACATAAGATGCAAAACGAACCTTCTGGTGAGGAGGACACACCATGCCCTCGAAGGTACGCTCCAAAGCCAAAACCCACTCATCAGCTTTATACACCATGTTTTTCTCACTCTCATCCTTGAAGTATGGTGGTTGCATCTTGATGAAGTCTGTGTGGGTGAACTCCTTCAGTTTAGCTGCAGCAGCCACAACATTGGAAAGTTGTCCCACAAAGGTAGTCGAGAGTAGCTGGCACAACATGGTCAACTCTTGCTCAGGGTCAGAAGAGGGGTACCAACATGGACAGTAGGGACTATCCCAATGTTGGAGGGAGTCACCAGAGTGTCCCGGTTGTCTGTGTTTTCAGATGTGGCCCCAGAAGCAGAGCTGTTCATGTCTCCTAAAAAATCTGCCTTCCTGAAAGGTAAGGGTATGGCATAAGATAATAGGAGTAGGTAACAAGGACGGATAAGGCTACTGTTGCCTCTGAGCATACTATTTTAGGAAGTCAGTATTAGTGTAGGCCAAACCGATATCATATGAATCTGGGAGTCCCCATAAACCAAGCTAGTGGTACGGAGGAAAATATTTCCAGCATCCATACCCTGATCCATTCTAGAAACCCTTGCTTTAAACTTATACCCTAGTAGTTACCCAACAGGCTCTGATACCATGTTGTAAAGAGGAGATATCACCTTCTTACTAAAATTTAAAGGAAATAAAAAACATCCACTTTTTTCCAAGAAAATAGACCATGTGGAATGTATGTATAATATTCCAAGTAAATAAGCATCATTCATATATATATATATATATATATAAAATGTCAATAGCAGTGGAAAGAAACTAGTTATTACATTGCTTATGAACTCTTGTTCACTACAGGAGTTTCTTTGAAAAAGAAAATAACATAAAAGAAACTATGGGATCTAGAAGCAACTTATTCATCCTTGATAGCAAAACTTGAATCTACTACTCCTGAACTTGGTCCTCTTGGCCTTGTTCAACACCTTGATCTATCCCTGGGTGGCTGGGAAACCACCCAACAAAAGGGAAAGACAAACAAGGTATGTGTTAGAGAAAATGAACAAGAACAAAAGAAAACTATAAGGAAATAGGGCTAAGATTTCATCATAAGATGAAGAAAGTAAAAAAAATGAGGCATAAGTAAATAGATACTTGCCATAATAAAAATAGTAAAAAGGTTGCATGCATGCTTATTATTGACTACCTAAACTATGTAGGTTTGAGGCACCTACCTAACCTCAACCAATAGGTGAGGGAGAGTAACACATTCCAATCACCTATCAATTTTCTATTTCGGGGAGAGTAACACATTCCCCAGGGCGAGTTTACACATGCCCTATCTATGGGTGGTTGTATAAAAGTACCACTACTCTAGTTTAATAGTCTAATAAAATCAACGTGCTAAGAAACATGGCAAGTAAAAGCATTAAGTAATTATAGACATGGCAGTGGGGTACAATACCCAAGAAATAAACATTAAAACTAATTTTGAGGCAATTATAGCTAAGGAATTGTCAAAAAGGAAAATTAGGGTTTCATGATAGCCTCATTAGGGAAACTAGGTTAAGTTACATATTTCCCAAACTTAGGTGTAAGGAAAGCACATACCTTTTCTTAAAAGATCCAATTACTCCTCCTTCACTACTTTAATCGATTTCCAAAGATTGTTTTCCCATTTCAATATTTAAACATGAATTAGGCTTTACTCATGTATAAAGGTAAGGAAACACTCAATTTTGGAGTTTTCGAACAAAACCTCATTTTTGACCCTAAAACTATCACCATTATCTTAGCTAGGTTTTTCTAATTAAGAAAATATATAATTTTGCATATTTTGTAGTTGTGAAGGTTTACATGTATTTTTGGTGATTTTTAGTTATTTAATTCATTTTCTAAAAATACTTTTTTGACAAACTCAAAATAAGACGTTGAAACTATTTTTATTACAAAGATAGGATTTTTCTAAGTTCAAAATATATTTTATTTTTAATTTTAGACATACAAATAATTAGTTATGATTTTATGAAAACCAACTAACCAAAAAATGCCACGTAGGCAAGTCGATCACAAAAGAAGCAAAAAGGGCAGTCAGGCCCGTGACTTGGCACAATAGGAGGCGGACAAGTCACGATCCATGCCCAACTAACTGTGGTTAAAGCTGCAAGGGCAAAATGAAGAAAAGACAGAACGGCCCCCGCACACGTTAGAGAAGAAGGAAGGGAAAGATGGGGGGTAAAATAATCAAATCGATATGGGTTTTCTTCCCCAAACAGCTCGCACCATGGCCGATGAGCTTCAAGGCCAAATTTTGGGCATTTTCACATTTCTCGACCAAACTCGAAGATCAGTTGTTCGTTGTTTACACTAACGAGTTTCAATCCAAACAAAGGATAGTTTACCCAACTTTACCAATCTCCGCAAGTATACTGAGGTAGTATAGTCGAGGTCGAACACAAGGAGCTTAGCTAATTTAATTGAGCGCAATAGCACTAAAGTTCAACAATCTAGATTGGTTTTAAGGAAATGGAAAAGTTTGTCTAAAAGTAGAGAATTTAGATTTTAACAGCAGAAAATTCAGACTTTAACTAGCAAGCAAGAACCACTAAAAGAAGTTTGATTTCAGAAATATTGGGAATCTTGGACATTTGGATTTCTCTCACATATCATAGCAATCAAAGGAACATAATAATTTAAACATACATAAGTTCTTGTTTCAAGGAAAGGTTGTGTTACATTTCACCTCCCGGTGTAAATGCAACGATCACAACTTAAAACAACACTCTCATGTGTGAATTTCATTTTTGATCACAAACTGTTCCTCAACTCATTCCTCTCTACTCTCGTAGAAGAGGATGAGTTGCCAAGAATAGCACCTCCATACATTCCTACTTATCTTCTCAGATCAAGCAAGAAAGCATAAAACATGCACATAAAGTGGCGAGCAATACATGCAAGAAAAGAGTAAAACAGTACTTTCATAGTTAAGAAACAAGAAGCATAGTATTTAGTACGAAATTATTTGTTCATACATGCTATGACATGGGAGCTACTCTCCCATGCCCAAGAAAATAAGAATTACTCGTCCATAACCATGTCTTACAGATTTGTTACAGAAATTTCAGTTCTAAACGTGATTTAGAAGGGAAAAGACAAAGAGAACTAAAGATGTAACCACAAGAAGGAAGAATTCCAGCTTGAGGATGAAATTCTCCTTCTTTAGCTGCTCCAAGATGGACTAGCTCCTTTCCCAAGAAGCTGCTCGAAGTTGGGGAAGCTTGGCTACACCTTGGAGAAGACAATGGAGAAGAAGAAATGGTCTCCTTATGCTAGAAACCACCTTGGATCTCTCCAAAATTTCCCTCTTGTGGTCTCCTCTAGCTCTGGGATGAGAGAAAACTCTTCAAATGATCGAACATAACTGCCCCTTGCCTTCCCTCCTTGTTTTAAAATCGAATTTTGAATTTTCATATTTCTGAAACTGCCAGGTGCACGCCGTGCACCTGCAGTGCGGTTTGCATTGGGCCGAACTACACACGGCGTGCGCTGAGGATATGCATGCCGTACGACTTTCCAGAACTTTCTTTGGCTATTTACGTTCCAGGTGCACGCCGTGCATCGGTATGCACGCCGTGCGTTTGGCTTTTTGTGTACTTCTGGAAACTCGCACGCCGTACGTTTTCTCCATGCACGTCGTGCGTTCTTCTGGCTGAGCGAACCAAACTTTCTCTGGAAAGGTGCACGTCGTGCATTTGTCCGGCACGCTGTGCATTCTGCTATTTCAGCAGAATTAAACTTTGAATCCAGTTCTTTTTGTGGCAAATATGCAATGCAAGTTATGAAATAAGTAGAATAACAAAAAGATGGCAAAAGTAATATGAAAAGAGACTGAATTATATCAGAATGAACCAAATTTGTGTGTGATAGCATGTGAAAAGATGATATATAAATCACACAACATCAGCCTATCCAAAGAAAGCTCGAGAGAAGACGAACTCACACGTACCTTTGGTTAGCACGGAGATGGCATGTAGAGGGAGGGGTGTGCGCCGCAAACCCTGGAGTAAAAGTCGACCACTGGTGATCAACCACGTGAGTACGAGTGAAATTGAGAAGATAGACGGGTTGCAAGGGAACCCAGCAAGCCTCATGTAAGGTTATATATAGGCACGGTTGTGTAGGGAGGCGAGTAGGTAGTTGCCCGAAAACCTTGGAGAACAAGAATTGAACGTTTCCCAAATTCTTAACAAAACTTAGCAAATAGGGGGCTGGTTGATGTGGATTTGTTTCTAGAATCTTCTGGAAAAGATTTTGTGGAATTTGATTCAGAATCGATCGAGAAATCATTGAATTAAAATCTCGCCAAAAAGTCCCTGCTTCCCGATCAACGTGAGCTAGAGGATGACGTGCGAGCCGTTGGATCCACTCGTTGAATTAAAATCTCGCTAAAAAGTCCCTGTTTCCCGATCAGTGTGAGAAAAATCACGTGATCAAAGGGTCAATGCGTGACAAATTGATTAAATTCCCAATCATACTTGTATATAGTGTATTTTGTACATTAATGACCTTTTTTCTCTCTCCTCATTTGAAGGGGAAAACATGTTCAAATTGAATAAAAAATGACAACCTGACTGATTTTGAGGTGTAGAATTCGAGTATGAAATTAGTTTTGCCTTTTGAAAACTTTTAATGTGTTAAATAATTCAAAACTTATTTTCTCTTTCCTCCTTCATTAATGGTGACAAGATTCCCTAAATTTGATGAAACTTCACCCACAAGTCACCCTAAGTGCCTTGGATACGAATTTCTCATTAATTTCACATGTTGAGATTATTTGTTTATTTATTTAATATATTGGAGGTTCTACACACTTTCTCTCTCCAAATTTTACCCTTTAAACAAATATTCTCCAAATTGAGTGAAAATTTACCCAAAGGTATATTTTAATACGTAGAACACAAATTTGGCATCCATCATTACTTTTGGAGTCATTAAAGATTTTATTTTGTATTTTTAAGTTATCTCCTATTTTCCTTTTCAATAAATACAATTATAATTACCAATCTTCCAAAAGTTGTAAAACTTATCTACCAAGCAATCTTATACCCAAAGGAAACAAAATTGCTTTTAGAATTATCTTCTAAGTTCCAATTTTATAATTTTTTGACAAATTATCCTTGTATTCACTTAATAGGAAAATAAATTCATTTATTGTCACATTATCTTCACTTTTAGGATTTTCTTTCCTTTTCCTACACAAAAGCTATAGAAACTTCTAGATCAATTTTTATCTTATTCTCATCTCTCTTAAGTGGTCATTTTGCAAGTTAAACCCATTACTGAACTTTCACTGAGGTATTTGTGCTTAATTCCTTACAAGGTAATATATTTGGAACAAGTGTACACAAAACCTTAATAATTTCCACAAATTCAACACCTAGGACAAGAAAGAATAGCTCAGAAAAAGGATGAAACTAATATTATACATGGATTTTAGTTCGTTAAAGCCAGTTCAAGGGTTGAACGAGTCACATGCCAACCGACCAGTTCACCTGTGAACCGATTGTTTTGTCGCTCATAGGATGCAAAAATTTGTAGAATGTTGTCCCCTTCGACTCCCGCTTAGACTAGGAATCCTGACCCTAACCCTCCTATAAATAGAAGGGTATTGGAGGCTTCTCAGACACATCAATTAGCTTTGATAATTGTTGTCTTCTCTGGTTGTGGCAACTGAGAGAACCTGAGCAAGTCCTACCTGATAAAGGGAGGGATAGCAAGGGAGAACAATTGTAGGAGAGCAAGTTGGTGCTAGTACACAAACTAGAAAGGGACAACTTCTTCATGTCCATCATCTAGAACGATAGGAGTTCTCAGTGGTCCATGTGGACTACTATAGAGGAAAGGAGGTTGTTTCCTTCCGCTCGGAGGACAAAGTCAATTGTTGTCCATGGCGATCAACCAGGAGGATGATGCAGATATTGTTTAGGTGTTGCTTGAAGAAAGCTACACACTACAATGAGGAGATTGTCACTAAACTTTCTCTAGGACCAGGTATATATTCGTAACCATTCCCATTACATAGTTGTTTGCTATCTACTATTTAAAGGGAAATGTGGAAGTTAAATTTTTGTTTCTGATGCCTTCTTTGTCACCATATTTCCCTACAACAAGTGCCTTTATTAATATTCAAATCAAAGAGGAGGTGTGCCATTACAATCATCATCTGAATGGCTCTTAGGGCATATTACTAACACGAAGTGCACCTAATATATTATATCCAAATAAAAGCATCCATGATTTTTGAAACCCTGCAAAATATATACTTATTGCCTTCTTTACTATATTAGACCTAAGATAATATATCAGCAATATACGCATGATAAACCCACATGTGAATCATTACCATGTTACAACCAAGGTTGTACATTAATATACTATTAATTGTATGAATCCTAATCTACATCTTAGGTAACATAAGATTACTTAGTTGATATAGGTGTGTATTTGTCTAACTTGCATGTAACAACCCAATTTTTCATGCAACATATCATGAACAAAGCATCAATCATATCCTATAATTTAAGGAGGGTCACAAATTTGTAAAGCATAAAAGTATATAGTCAAAAACCATTATGGGCCTAGATAATTGCATTCTCGACATTAATCTTGAAACTTAACCTTAAAAATATGCATGATTTGAAAGAAAATTATTCACATGAATACATGGATATAAGTAAATATGTTCAGGATGTATAACAACCATTTTTCAGGATATATAATGACTTCCCACTAGAGAAATCCTCAAAGCATGGTGTAATTCACGACCTTAGCCTCCTAAAACTCCATCTTATGGACATCTCATCCCCATACATGTACAAATATACATAGATTAGCATCAATGGAATTGACTAATTCTATACTGTACTCTCATTCTACTGATAGATATATACTTTCAAGAAAACATTTAAAGTTACATAAACAAAAAAAAACTTTACTTAACATTGCTTTATAATATGAATAAACTTGAGATGAGTACTTGTCCTCCTTTAGGATGGTTAAGGTTCACATAATGCTCCCATGGAGCTCATAAGACCAAGAAGGCTCAAATGTAAACATGACAAAAAAATTCCAAAACATTTTTAGTATCTAATGTGGGCATCAATATTATGCAAAGGAATCCTTCTTATTTTGTTTTATATTGATTCTTACTTACAAATTTGATTTTCTATATCTCATTTCTAACTTAAACCTTGATTGGAACTAACCCAAAAATGCACAACAATGCTCATGATCACTAGAGAATATATGACTAAGGATCTTGGCATAATACCATTTAAACCTAAATGTGAACATGAGATATTATATACTGACTCTCGTAAACAAGTAATATTAATATTTGAACTTGATCATTTCATGAATTATAATATATAATAATTATTTAACTTAAAGGGATCTTCCCATCATATATTCATTAACATGAACCTTAAAATTGATAAGTAAAATCCTATACCTATGAACAATTTACTTAAGCTAATACTTTATGGAGTAATTTACATAATTTAAAAAGTTTATAAAAGTTGTATCTTGTAAATGAGCATAATAAACTACTTATGTTTGCATGAACATCCTACTTAGTTTTCAAGTTATACAAATGAATATAAAGGATTGACTTATAATATTTAATCATTCACTTGAAAGGGCCACTTACCTAAGAATCAACAAAATATGTAAGCTTATGACTACTCTTGAAATCTCTATAAGTCCTAAAGCATCATTATATATGCATTAATATGCTACCGTTTAAGACCCTCATTCATATACAAGCCACAACTTGATTTTGTATTATAATTAGAAATAGTTGGAAGGATTAGGGTTTATAAATATTTTTTACACATTTTGGTGTAATTATATGTGTATGAGATAAATTATTGTCACAAAATTGTTTGTTACCCTAAGTTCACACTCCTAGTGGCTACAAAGCCAAAGGTGAGTGGACTTGGACGCCCATCCATAGAATGGCATAAATATTTCACACGGGCAGTATATATGTAAAAGTAGTATCAACAAGATATAACAAGATATTAAAATGGGAGATAAGAGATATGTACCCATTTCTAGATTCAAGTGTACCCATATGTATTTCATTTCAGAGCTTAGAGTCATGAGTGCAGCAGGTATTCATTTGGCAACTACAAATTCGATAAACAAAACATATTAATGCTAAAGCATTACATACTCTATGAAAGGAAAAGTAAACAATTTAAGAGTATAATATAAGTTGCTTGGCTAGAAACATCATATAAGATATAAGTAGAGACAAGGTGAGAACACTCAACGATATTGTTTTATACAAGGCATGTTTTAGGTGTATTTTCATTATACTCAACAACATATTATGGCCATTGATCAGCTTCCATTAGAAGGGCTCGTAAGGGTGCTCAAGATTATCTAACTCTTTTATCGACATGGTTCACCTTATCTTGACATCTCAAGTAAGACGCCCAACCTTATGTCCTTACCTTGAGAACACAAGCAGGTATACAAGGTCTTATATAAGTTCAATTATGTTCAAGGTTTGTTCACCATATTTCAAGCAAAACAAACGTATAATCATAGGGAACAAGTAGCTCAAACAAGTAGTTATCTAGCCAAGCTTTCATACGAGCATACATACAAACAAGCGAATAACATAGTAGGGTCAAGAGACAAGCGTACCTTATGAGTAATGAGAAAGTTATGATTCTTGAGGGGATTCCTAGAGAGGGCCCAAGCCAACATGGACCTAAGATGTAAAAATACATAATTGGGGATCTTATATCATTAGGATTTTTATAGTATAAGCATGTTCCAGTTCACATGGATGTTATCTTAAATTTATGTTTCAAAGCATTCAATCAAATTCCCATCATGACATCCAAGAAAGTAACTAACAACTTAGTTTCAAGTATTACAAAACTACTTTGGTTGTAGGGTTAACATCCACTTTAGTTAGATATAAGGTGAGATCATAATTGATTTGGGGTCATGGGAAATGTTAACATCTCATTTTGTGCACTTTTTGCATATGATTTATGCTTTCCCTAGCATACCTTTTATAGATTTCTCTACTTATTTTAGTACCTTATGTCAAAAATCTCAATTTCACACATCTTTCACTTTTGTAGGGTCATGCCAAGATATGATCGAGGTCAAGACCGCGACTGCGGCTGTATAGTCCATTAAGGACCCTTTCGCGGTCAATGCCTCCATTATCATCTCTTCACACTATGACCGTGGCACTCCACCATGGTATTGCCCAGCGGTCGAGGCCATACCTTGACCGAGGCTTCCCCTCGACCGCAGCAGACAACCAGCACACAACAACCGCAATGGAGGTCGCGACCGAGGCCACGGCACGACTGAGGCCATACCTCAACTGCGGCCCAGAGGTTAATTCGGTGGGAAGCATCTATAAATAGACCCCCACCTTGACTTGTCAAATCATCAGATCATCCAGGACCTTGAAGTTATGCCAAACTCCAGAGTCACTCACATCCATAACATCAGTCTTGGATCGCTGAAGACAAAAGTCAGAGGAGAGAGAAAACTGATCACCTTTTTCTTCAAAGGAAGAAGCCACCACCACATAGCCCACTCCAAATATAGATTTGAAGAAGCAAAGTGGTATATCACCATCTTCTCTCTCTATCTAGATCTATCATCCTCATCACATTGTACTCTCCCTCTTCATGGTTATTGATGTATATATCATTTTGTGATGCCATTAAGCTGCCCATCTACATGTGTGGCTAAACATCTAACTTGGGTTGGGAGTAGCCACTAAGGCTCTCCCAACATGTATATTACTTCTCCCCTTTGAATATATATATGCTCTTATCAAGATTGTCTCCATACTCTTTTTTTTAATACTTCACTTGTATGCTTAGCTACCATCTTGTGATGTTTGATTGTTGTTACCTCGAAAGAATAGTACCAACCTTATCTAGAGTTATTGAGTAGTATGAATGCATGAAAGTGTTGGAATGCTAAAGCTAACAGTCATATGGTTTGCTTTGTGGTTGTTGGGCCGTCATCTCGAGAGAGAGACTACCTTGGAACCTAGATTTATCCTAATCTCGAGAGAGGAGGGAATAGATGTTTTGATGATTGCTTGTAATCTTGATGGGGGTATATGAATGGGTGTGAGTTTTGCATGTTGGTTAGAGACCTTAGTAGGTGAAACCTGGTCCAAATTTTCTTCCATATCTTTGTTTCTTTATGCTTCTTAATGTTTTTCTCTTGTCTTTATTTTTTGTCTTTTATCTTTCTTTATTTTGGTTGGAGCATCATCGTTCCTTAGAGAACACACTTTTTAACCCACCTATTCGTTTGGAGTGTAAGAGTGTGAAACTCTACGTACTTAGCACTTTCCGACCTTGTCCCTGTGGTTTGACCCCGAATACTACATCGAACCTCATATAATAGTTGTCGGGGCTTGAGTGTCAGGTTATAATCTTAAAAGTCTGGCTACTCTGGATCCACTCCTTTTTGGACGTGCGATTTAAGACAATCAACTTTTTAGCATCGTTGTCGGGGACAAGGCAAATCGGTACTATTAAGAACACGAGTCCACTCACTATACTCCCATACCTCAAGCTTAGCGATAAGCTTGACTGCACAAAAACTTTAAATATGCTACCTTACGATTACGTAGAATAGTTCGTTTTAACACACCCAGTTTTCTAACTCAATTGTGCGGTCTATTCAAAGAACCCAGAGGGAAGCATATCTGCTCCATTCTTCACCTTAAATTCAAGTCACCATGCTGCCTCGTGTAGACAACAGTCATACTGGGGACGATCAAAATGCAAGAGTTCACCACAACCCACTGCCGCACAAGATAGATGAATAAAGAGATGACTACCACTTAGGTGATCGCCGCCATGAGGAAGAATGACGCGTGGAAGAACGATGTCACAATTTTCATAGAAGGAATCATAGAAATCACTACGAGAATGAATGCAAGAATGAACATGAACGTGATGACCAAAAAAGTGAGAGTGAAGATGACGAGGAAGGAAAAACTCTTAAAGAGCTGGACGTGACCAGAGCCAATGAGTCAAGATGCCTAATTATCATCCTCCACTTCAGTGCAGCTAATTTTGAGTTGAAACCTCATATAATCTCAATGATCCAGAAGAAGCCCTTCTGTGGGAATTCAAGGAGCGAAATCCGTGCCATCATCTTGGTTCCCTAAAAAACATTTGCGATACCATCAAGATGAGGGTAGTGCCCCAAGAATTCATATATTGCAAAGGATTCAATTTCTCTCACGAAGATAAAGCTCAAACCTGGTACCTTAACTTGCTCTACCAGTCCATAGATGGATGGATACCCCTTGCAGATGCTTTTGTCACTAAATTGTATCCCACTAAAAGAACTATCGGTAATATGCAAAAGATCACTTCTTTCATGTAAAAACCAGGGGGGAACCTACACGAGGCATGGGAACATTTTCAAGAATACCAGAGAGATTGCCCCCACCATAACTACTGTAAAGGATTCCTGGTAACCACTTTTTACAATGGGCTAACTCCCACATAAAGAACTTCGCTGAATGCAACCTCCGGATGTGACTTTCTTGATAAAAAATCGAGCAGAACCATGAAGATCATTGATAACATGGTTGCACTGCAAGCAAGCATAGACTATGACAGGAACAATAGAGGATTAGCCAATAAGGCATGATCTGAAGGACCGTCAATTGAAGCTATGGCTTTGGAAACCATTACAACTCAGATTCAGAAAATTGCTACCAATGTCAAGTAATTAAAAGAAACTGGGGGAAAGGGAAAGAAACACACAGAGAAAGTCATGAAATGCATTACATACAGATAAGGAGGGCATGGAGGTGACAACTATATTTATACATGACCAGAAGAGAGTGAAGAGGAAATCGAAAATGTCTCTTATGCCAATTTCAAGCGACTAGATCATCCTGGGTTTAACTACGACAACAAAGAAGCTACAAAAAATGCTCATCAACTGAGTAATTCGTCTAAACCACCTCCTAGATTTGAGAAGAAAGGAGGACTGACTCAATATACTAGTACTACTAGTCATAAGATGAACAAAAATAGCTACTAGAGTCAAAATAAAAATGTGAGTCGACAGGGTCAAGGACAAGGCCAAGGATCGAGCCAAGCCAAGGATAGCAACCAAACTGACATGATTACTCAATTGTTTGACTTCGCAAAGAGGCAAGCTTTAGTAAATGACCAAAGTGCCATTACCAATTCAGGAGTGTTAACTACAATGCAACCTCAGATGGCAGACATGCAAACCCATCAAAGGCATATTGATCAACAGCTTGCACAACTAGCAGAACTTATGAAAAACCCTTTAGGGAAGATCCCATCAAATATAGAGACTGCAAAGATGGCCACTATGATCAGGGAGGATGTTAGAAGACCCTAGTACTAACAACACTAAAGAAGAAGGAAGCCGTGATGAGCAACAATTTGAAAAGATGATTGCAACAAAAGACTCCAAGGGACGAGAATCAACTAAAGACGGTCGAGAAGAAGGAAATGGGGAAAAGAAGAAGGATGAAGAGGTAAAGAACCAAGATTGTGAAGGAGAAGTTCTTACGAAGAGAAATTCTTATGCCCCAAGAGTTCCCTTTCCCTACAAACTGATCAAAGCACATTTAAAGAAGAGGTACGAGAAATTTATGGAAGTAATAAAGAAGCTACACTTGGATGTCCCATTTCTCAATGTGATTGAAGAGATGCCAAAATATGCAAAATTCTTAAGGACCTAATGACCAAGAGAAGGAGAGGATACCATGTTGATATTGTGCACATGTTCAAGCTAATTTACCAACCAAAAAGAGGGATCTAGGGGCATTCAACATACCCTTCCGTGTCAGAGACAATGTGGAAAGGAAGGGATTAGATGATTTGGGAGTGAGCATTAGTCTTATGCCCTGAGGAACTTCTAGGTGTTCCTCCACCCTGAGAGATTGATTTTGAGATTAATCTAATCCCGAGCATGCAACCAATAACACAAACACTGTATAGAATGGCACCTGCTGAGACGGCAGAGCTCAAGAAATAACTGCAGGAGTTGCTTGAGAAAGGTTTTATCTGACTGAGTACTTCACCATGGGGTGCTCCAGTTCTCTTTGTTAAGAAGAAGGATGGATCTATGCAGTTATGCATTGATTATAGACAGTTGAATAAAGTAACCATAAAGAACAAGTATCCTCTACCAAGGATCGATGACCTGTTTGATCAGTTGTGTGGTGCAACTATCTTCTCTAAGATAGATCTGAGGTCAGGATATCATTAGTTGTGTATCAAGGAGAGTGACGTACCTAAGTCTGCCTTTAGGACAAGGTATGGTCACTATGAGTTCATAGTTATGTCGTTTGGACTAACTAATGCACCAACTGCATTCATGGAACTCATTAAAATATCTTTCGACCTTTTCTTGATCAGTTCATAGTAGTCTTCATAGATGGCATCTTGATATACAGTAGAGATGCTCAAAAGCATGAGCAACACCTCCGACAGGCTTTAACTTTGCTAAGAGAGCATAAGATGTATGCTAAGTTTAGCAAATGCGAGTTCTGGTTACCAAAAGTTTCTTTTCTAGGACACATAATATATGCCTCAGGTATCTGTGTTGATCCTAAGAAGGTAGAATTTGTCCTGCAATGGGAACAACTAAAGACACCAACAGAGATACGCAGTTTCCTAGGACTGCCAGACTATTACAGGAGGTTCATTAATAACTTTAGTTCTATAGATTTACCCCTAACCAAGTTGACCAGGAAGGAGGTTCCTTTTGTCTGGAATGACAGTGTCAACATTCTTTCCAGCTGTTGAAAGAAAGGTTAACAAGTGCACCTGTGCTGGTGTTACCTGAGCAAGGGAAGGGGTACATAGTTTTCTATGATGCATCTAAGAATGGTCTAGGATGTGTGTTGATGCAGGATAATCAAGTGATTTCTTTTGCCTCTCGACAGCTTAAGAAACACAAGGAGAATTATCCGACACATGATCTAGAGCTAGCTATTGTAGTCCATGCTTTGAAGATATGGAGACATTATCTCTATGGAGAAACATTCCAGATTTTCATAGATCATAAAAATCTAAAATATATCTTCTCACAACATGAGTTGAACATGAGACAATGCCACTGGACGGAGTTAATCAAGGACTACGATTGTACAATTGATTATCATCTAGGGAAGGCTAATGTAGTGGCTGATGTACTAAGTAGGAAATCATCATCACCGGCCTTAGATAAAATACAGTTGAACTCCTTAGTGTGCTTTAAAAGAGATATGCTTATCTCCTTGAGGCAAAATAATATACAGCTTAAGGTATCGTTATTAGTCGGGCTGTTAGCTGAGATGCAAGTGAAACCTACTCTGAGACAACAGATTAAAGAAGCACAGTAAGCTGATGTTGTGGTTCAGCAGATCAGGTCAGAGTATGGTAGTGAGAAACAGGATGGCTTTCATGAGTCAGAGGATCAGGTAGTTTGTTACCATGGTAGGATGGTAGTACCTGATGCCAATGACTAAAGGAAGTTAGTCTTGGAGGAAGCTCATTCTTCGATGTATGCAATGCATCCAGGGAGCACCAAAATGTATCATAACTTGAAGGATATGTATTGGTGGCCAGGATTGAAGAAGGATGTAGCTGAGTTTGTTATACGGTGTCCGGTGTGTCAGTAGGTTAAAGATGAACATCAGAATCCCACAAGAACAATGCAACCTTTTCCTATACCGTAGTGGAAATGGGATCATGTGACCATGGACTTTGTGGTTGGTTTGCCTAGAACAACCAAAGGTCATGATTCCATATGGGTGATAGTTGATAGGTTGACTAAGACAACACATTTCCTTCCTGTCAAAACAACCTACACTGTTGAGAAGCTTGCACAGATATATATAGATGAGATAGTGTGGTTGCACGGGGTTTCAGCTACTATTGTTTATGATAGAGGTCCCCAGTTCACGAGTCATTTTTGGGAACGACTACATAATGCTTTGGGTACACAGTTAAGGTTTAGTACCGCCATTCACCCACAGACAGATGGACAATCTGAGAAGACCATACAAACCTTGGAGGATTTTCTTAGTGCATGTGTCCTTCAATTTGTAGGAAGTTGGGATCTACACCTGAGCTTGATAGAATTTGCTTACAATAATAGCTATCAGCACAGTATTGATTTGGCACCATATGAAGCATTATATGGTAGACGTTGTAGATCTCCTTTATGTTGGTATGAAATAGGAGAATATCAACTTTTGGGTCCTGAGCTAGTACAGTAGACAACTGAGAAGATTAAAGTAATACAACAACAATTAAAGACTGCACATGATAGACAGAAGTCGTACGCCAACAAACGGCGAAGACCTTTAGAATTCCAAGTTGGAGACATAGTATATCTCAAGGTCTCACCTTGGAAAGGTGTCCTTAGATTTGGAAAGAAGGGAAAGTTAGCTCCTAGATTTATGGGGCCTTATCCAATCATTGAACAGATTGGAAAGGTAGCCTATAAGCTGGAGTTGCCAGCTGAGCTGCATAAGTTGCATCCAGTGTTCCATATCTCCATGCTGAGAAAGTGTCATCCTGACACAGAGTTGGTTTTGCAACCTGTGGAGGTAGAATTAAATGATGATATATCATATGTTGAAGGATCTGTGATGATCCTTGATAAAAGAATAAAAAGGCTGAAAAAGAAAGACATATGTCTTGTGAAGGTTCTCTGGCATCACCATGGCATTGAAGAAGCTACGTGGCAACTACAGGAAGAGATGAGGAGGATGTACCCTTCTCTTTTCCCTTGATGATTTCAGGGACGAAATCCCTGTTAGGGGTGGATAATTTGTAACATCCCTGACCTGGGTTATGCTTTAACCCTAGATGTTTTGTTTAAGAAAGATAATTATATGCTTGATCTTATATTTTAAAAAGTAATTAAGACTCAAGAGGAACTTATGTTTCAATTTTAGTCCTTTTTGAATAATGTTGAAAACAATGTTTGCCCGTTTTGGACTAAAGCGCAAATTACCCAAGTTGAGGGGTTAACTTGCAAATGTTACATGATAAATGTTACTCAAGTGTTGAAGCATCTAAGAATGAAAATGATGTTGAGGTATGGCTTGTGGTAGCCTGAGCAACAAGAAAGAGTTTATTAAGAAATGTTTGTGCATTAAACCCTAGTTTTGGTGTAATGTGCAATTTACCCAAAACCTAGGGTTCAATATGAAAAATAACACTTTTAGAGAGTTCCTAATGTTTCTTGGTATCAATTAGAAACAAGAAAATCAGAGGGGCATCTCATTTGAATCTCTTTGGAGGAGAGAGAATCTTGATATTAAAATAATCAAGATTTAAGCATAATTGAAACCCTAATTCAATTTAATGCAAAAATAAATATATTAATGGAAGTGCCCTTCAACCAAAAATGTGATGGTTGAATTTATATAAGTACGGACGTCCTTGGGCCTTGCAAAGGCACCAAAATATCTAAAGTGAGTGGAGAGCCCACTCACATTTGTTAAAGAAAAAGTAATATCCACTAATTTTTGGATATTATTATTATATTGATTAAGGTGCTTAATTTGTTTTCCTTAATTCATGGATAAAGAAGAGGATTTCTAAGGGGAGGATGATGGCTTCGTATGCAAGGAAGTGAGGGGGATAATTGGCACCAATTTTGGGAATTAAAGGATTTTTATAACACTTTCTCTCTCTTGAAATTCCCTTATATACACCCCATTTTCCACCCACATGAAAGGTTTTTTTTCGACTCTTCTTTCTTTCCTTGCTTTGGCCAAAAATAAGGGAGCTTAGGAGCAACAGGAGGACGTACCCCAGCCTGTAGGTGAGCTCCTTAATCATCTTCAACCTTGATTTCATGGTGAAAATCGAAATTCAATGCTTATTTTCTTCTTTTCTCCATTCAATGCTTAACCTTGATCATCCTTTGCATCCAAAGACTTGAGAATGGACCTTGGATAGTTGAGAAAGCTTAATTCGCCATTAAATACGCGAATCTTGAAGCTTGGATTCAACTTTGAAGGTGGGTTATATAACTTGAACCCTTAAATGTTGATTTCATTTCTTCATCATATGTTGAACCTTTCTTCTTTCCCGAAATTCCTTTTTATTAGTTGATGAAATCATCATAAGAATCACATCAAATTTCGAAGGTTTGTAGCTTGAAGATGATGATGTCATATTATCACACACCTCAATAAATATCATGAGCAAACAGTTTTCAATTTTGATGACCAAACGGTCTCAAGTCCATTTGGGGTCAATTGCTGATGTGGATGAATGAAGATCCAATGGTTCAAATTGATCTAATTATAATGGTTTCAAGAATGGATGATTCATTGATTATAAACCCTAATCGGATTGATTGGTTGAAACCCTAAATTGATTGAGTCAATTTCTATGTTGGATGGCCCAAACGGTCTCAAGACCGTTTGGGGGAAAACAGTCTCAAGACCGTTTGACGTCAAGTGGAGTCATGGATGGATGGAGATCCAAGGGTTACATTTTTATCTACTCTCAATGGTCCAATTGATGAATGATTCAATGAATCATACCCTATTTGATTGGTTGAAGAAAACCCTAGATGATCCTTTCGGTTTCAAGGAAGTTTGGACCAAATGATTTGGAGACCGTTTGAGTCCAAACGGTCTTGAGACTGTTAGGGATCAAACGGTCTTCAGACCATTTGGAGGGAAAACGGTCTCAAACCATTTTGAGGTCCAATCAGTTTTAAGGCTGACTTATCCAATCGGTTTCAATGATGGGTTGTTCATTCAGTCTCACAGTTAATTTGATCAAACCGTTTTAAGGGTTGAAATCACCAAACGGTTTCAAAACCATTTAAGAGCAAACAGTCTCAACCCTAGATGCCCAAACAGTCTGAAGACCGTTTGGAGGGCAAACAATTTCAAAACCGTTTGAAGGTCAAGGAGGTCAAAACCTTTTGAAGGTTCAAAAGTATCAAAACTGTTTGGAAACCTAATAGTCTCAAAGCTATGAAAGATCAATTAACCCTATGATTGTTAATGATGTATCTCAAAGTTAATTACAATGGTTGTACCTTTAAGGTACTAGGGTGATTAGTACCCTTAGAGGGGTTAACCTTTGATGCTTATGGAAGCAATATCCCAATACACTATGTTAACCCTAAATGTATGTACTTGAATGAAGGGTTGACCTAATCTAATCAAGCTTGAAATAATCAACATCCTAGAGAGAATGAGAGAGAGAGAGGAATTCACACATGTATGATAATCATGTAGTGGTTAAGCCTCAACACTTTCAATATGAATAAAATATGTAGTTAGGGTATGATCCTTGATAAAGAGATCATGAAACCCTAATTGAGAAGGTTGATGAGCACTAACCCTAATTTAGGGCAATGCTAGGTGAAACCTAATCTAGGGTAATGATGTAACCCTAATCTAGGGTGATGATATGAGAAATCCCAATTCAGGGTAATATAATGAAAAACCCTAATTTAAGAGGATGCTTCATAATTTCGGGTAAAGTTACATGAAATCCTAATTTGGGGAAAGTTATAAGGAACCTTAATTCAAGATAATGATGCATGAAACCCTAATCTAGGGTAATACCACGTGAAACCCTAATGCAGTGATGTGATGTGAAACCCTAATCTAGGGTAATGCCATGTGAAACCCTAATGTAGTGATGTGACATGAAACCCTAATCTAGGGTAATACCATGTGAAGCCCTAATTCAGTAATGTGATGTGAAACCCTAATCTAGGGTAATGCCATGTGAAACCCTAATGCAGTGATGTGATATGAAACCCTAATCTAGGGTAATACCATGTGAAACCCTAATGTAGGTATGTGATGTGAAACCCTAATGCAGTGATGTGATGTGAAACCCTAATCTAGGGTAATGCCATGTGAAATCCTAATGCAGTGATGCCATGTGAAACCCTAGTCTAGGTTAATACCATGTGAAACCCTAATGCATTGATGTGATGTAAAACCCTAATCTAGGGTAATGCCATGTGAAACCCTAATGTAGTAATGTGATGTGAAACTCTAATCCGGGGTGATGCTATGTAATGCTATATGAAACCTTAATACGAAACCATAACCCTAATATAGGGTGAAGGTATGTGAAACCCTAATATTGGGTTATAATGCATGAAACCCTAATCTTGGGCAATATGATGATAAATCATTACCCTAATTTTGGGTAATGGGATGAGTATCCCTAATTGATATAATTTGGAAATCTTAACCCTAATGAGGGAATAGTGATGCTACCCTTACATTGCATAGTGCTGATATGTAATGGATATAACTGTTATCATGTGTACTAACCATGCAGGTATCATGAGATGTTGGGCATAGCCAGGTATGAGCTATGATGTTTTATTATCGAAAATTGTTTTATGGGCATTGTGAGCCATAATATGCTTTGTTGCCTGGTAAGAGGTAACAAGAGATTAAATGGGCTTTAAGAGCCATGTGAGATGCTTGTGTAGCAAGTATCATGTTGACCTTGGTCAAATGACCTGAAGGTATTAGTTACCTGATAAGTGGTAACAAGTGTTTTTGATGAACTGATGATTTGAATACCCATATTCTGTAATCATGATGATGAGATGTTTAGGGATGAGAATGTCCATGATGTGATAAGGGATTGAGATCCCAATGTGTTATAAAGCTTCGAAAAGTACTTGATAGAAGTATTACACATTCTTTGTAGCATTAGTTATAATAATTTATGTTTGGAAAACCTGACTGATGCTAAAAGAATATGGTAATGTACTTAATTAATCAAGTAAAATCTTATCATGTAGAGCCCTGGCCATAGATCAATCATCGTCAGTAGTTGGTGATGGTGAAATAGGTTTTCCTATGGGATCTCTTGGAGGGCATACTGTTGAGTATGTGGGGGTTATGGGTGTGAATATCCTTACATCCTAATGTGGGATTGATGTGAGATAAACATTAAATCTCTCAATCCTTCATTATATATATGTCGGGATGGATGTATCACGAATCTCTAGATGCCGGGATGGATGTATCACGAATCTCCCGATAATGTTAATGCCGGATCGATGTGAGATAAACATGAAATCTCTCGATCGTGAAGAGAGTACAACCGCCACTGTAACTCTATAGCGAAGTTGCCAGTATACCCTGGAAAGCTATTTAGCAGAGACACAAGATGTCCTGCATTTTGTCCTCACACTGACTAAGGAGGATGAGGTCATGGGAATCCAACTCTTCCTTGACCTATGTATGGCACCGATTTTGTTTTCGTAATGGTCAGTTGGACTATGAGTGGTATACCTCATCTCCTCAGGGCTTAAGTATGATTGTAAAATGTAATCAGCCGTGTAGCATATTTGCTTAAGGTTGAAATACGAGAATCATTGGTTGATGTTACCTTGCTTAGCATATCCTAGATGGATAAATGTTAGACATATTATCCAATTCCTTATTGATAAGTGACATGCTACTTTATCAAGTTATAGATGAAATGCTTTGAATAAGAATATTGCTCTAATCTATTTAGACATTGATTTATCTACTGTTGAATATATATATGATTCCCCTGCTCAGTTTTAATTTATTAGTCTGCAATTATAATGTTTCTGGCGGAGAGTTATAACTCTCGCTGGGACAATTTCATTTGTCTCACCCCCGTAGGATCCAACATTCTTAGGTAGACGCGGAAGAAGAGGCAGAAAGCCTATAGTAAGGGAAGAACAATAGCAACATCAATAGGGACAGTAGTGATATTCTAGGTGGAGGCACTGGCTGTCATATTTTGTATAGAGAGTCCTATGTGTCGTCTCTGTACTCTCAGGTCCTTGGAGTTAGTAGTCAGTACTTTTAATGAATTGATCTGAGATTTTGGCTTGATGCCTAGAGGTTCTTATGCTGCCTATGTATAGTTTTATCAGAGCAGACGATGCTTATAATCCTCGAGAAGGGATGGTACAAGATATGTACTTATGAACCAGGATGTAAATAAAATACATTGGTCCTTGATAAAAGAGTTTTCCTGTGTTTGGATCTCTTTGTAAATGGTTTTAATTTTTAGTGATTTTTAGTAATCCGCTGTTAATGATCGCTTCCGCATTTATCATTATCCGATGTTTGGTGTCAGATCGTCACATGCACTCCCCCTATTCATACAAGGGGTCATCAACACCCAAAATCCAATGATGGGGGCTTTGAAGACACTGACTGGAGAAATGACAGACCTCAGAAAGGAACGAGACACCATGAGAGAAAATAAAGAACTAATGCGGAAGGGGTATTAAGAAGCATTAGATGACCTAAAGAAGGAACATTAGTTCTTAGATGAGGAACGTCAACAGCTTGACACAAGACGCCAAGAGATAGATGGTTGGTGACAAAGAAATAAGTCGAAGCATCTAACCAGCCTTTCCACATCACAAGCTTCCTCAAGCCCCTTGAGCTCAGATAAAGATGATGAGAACATAGGAGGGACAGGTACGGGCACAGATTCAAAGGACGAGAGTGGCAATGTGAAGATCACCCCAAGGGTGGAACCTCCTACAAAAGAAGCACCACAACAGTCAGAATCTTATCAAGACACCGAGATGAAGAAAACAAATGGCTTATAAAAATGTTTGACTCAGCCCAGAAGAGGGCAAGGCTGCATCTGAGGAACCTCGACCACTCATCATTGTCAAGGACAAAAGCAATGCCATAGAAGATCACACATCATGAGAAATAAGAGACATCAGCAAGTTCTTGGACAACATGACTTTCAAAATAGATATCTGCAACAATTTCATGCAAGACCCGACGCAATACAAACATGATGATTCACTCTATAATGGAAAGATGGCTGTGACATTATCCACACTCAATTCTATAGAATTAGAGTAGTCGTCAGAAGAGAACAAACCCATAGAAGACTTAACTTCTGAGATATCCACAAACAATGAAAGCAAAGCGGAAAACCAAGCATTGCTGGAGACCAAGATATATCCTCTTGCTACAGAGGTACAACCCACAACAATGAAAATAGCAAGAGATGGTACCTCAGAAGATGAAGAAGGTGGACTCGCCTCTTTCTTCATTGATGAGCCGGTCAGAATGCAGAGCGGACTAGTTCATATGTATCATTAGATGTTGCTCCTCCTCTACCCTATAAGATGGCGGGCATGCACATGACCTCATTTATTAAAATTGCATGCAGAGATGTCCATATCCTAGCAGACGTACTTGACAAAAACCTTCCAGGCACTGATATTCTCTACCACAATAAAGGAAGGTCGCTTAACATGGACTATTTTAGAGGGATCTTTCTGAATAGAGCATGCGTACACAAGAAGTTGTTCAAAGTACTCTACGCAACTCTACTTGAAGAATTTCTACATCTCAAAAAAATGTGACATGTACTCAACGACACCACACATCTAGCAGGTCAACTTTTCGATAAAGATGACAAACCTGCTGATGTGAAGGAACTACAACATGCAGTGAGCAGAGAGGAGATGAAATTTGTAGTCATTCATATAAGGACTGTAAAGCACTGGGCACTGATTGTCACAATCTATATGAGAGACGAACAACAATGTTCAATTGCTGCACAACTAAATTGGACAGCACATCCCTATTTTACAAAAATAAGGAAGCAAGGGATATCCTAAAGGTTCCACTACATCTACAACGGGCTATACAGATGGCAGACAACAGACACAAAGAGATGGGGAAGTAGTTCTCTATCTGCAAAAATGTCCCTCAAGAAAAGATTGGAATATGGGATTGTTTCTTCATAGTACTCAGGATGATAGAAGCAATCAATAAGGGAATCCCACTAGACGCCCTCTACACAGAAGATCTACATGGGTTACATGGTGTCTATGCAATGGAGGTTCTCTACGATTGCAATTTCTTCAATGAACTGACAATGTCTTCAGATGCAGTACCACGTCGGCTTCACCAAGAAATACCTCTACCTGAAAAGAAAACATGGAGGGAAAGAGTTAAAACCATGTGGGTTGATCCAGAAGAACATGCTGGAGCATCTGCTTGGAAGGAAGGATGGGCAGTCGACACTCCTGAGAAAGCAGAGAAACAACATGACAAGAAGCCCAAACATGCTCACGTAGCAGAAACATACAAAGAACAACCTCTACATCATGAGCCCGAAGAAGGGGAGATAAAGGAAGAGGATATGCCAGAGATTAAACCAGATGACCCAACATGAGAAATAGTGCCAACCATCAAGGATTTCGATAGATGGAGCTGTGAAAACTTGTCCCTAGAATCCCTACAGCTGATAATGAAATGCTTAAGGGAAGGTGACACCATGACAGAGACAATCTTTGAAAGGAATGGCATCTGTGTACTAAAGGACAACCTCAGAGACACTTTGAAAATAGGAGGGTACCTTTCCGTCAACACTATGTCATCCTACCAAGCACTACTGAATGACAACATGCCGAATGTGCATATGGCCTACTTCCTCTTAGTAGATGACATCTTAAAGGATAAAAGTTCAGGCGAAAATGACAGCCTATTGCAATGCCTGACAACCTCTCTTCCAAATTACATATTCTTTCCCATTCTTCATGATAGTCATTGGACTTTGCTAGTAGTCAATATTATAGCTAGGACTGCAATTCTGTACAACAGCTTAGATGCAACCTTTGCACTCAACAATAGAATGAACATGACTACTACAAAGATACCTATAGAAGAGAAGGCAGTCACATGCGCCGAGGCAGTTGTAGAGATGCACAAAAACCATGGAAAAGGGTACAAGCATAAAGAAGGCAAAGACTTCAAGAAGACGTAGTTCTATCATAGAAGCCCTCAACAAGTACCTCTGTCAAGTGACTGCGACTTCATTGTATGGCCTGGATGATCGCCCTGGCTACAATAAATATGAAGGTGGAGGACATGCAACATGAACAATACCACCCACTATGTGAAGTATATGCCAGCATGCTCCTCGAGTCAAAGTGGGCCACCAAAAATAACTATCAGTAATAAAGAAAGCCTATTTATACATCCAGCTCAAATTTTGACACCCCGGGTTGGGGTGAATGATAAGTTTTAGAAAGGAGTCATAAATGGGCGTGAGAGGTACAATTTCATCACCAAATTTTTCAAAAATTGAAATTTTCTTGTACATATTCTCCTTTCTGCCACAGTCAAGTATGGGAAACAAATTTTGCTGATATTTACTTTCAGAAATTTTGCTACAAGTTGCAGTTTTGCTTACCCACTTCTTAGACTTGTCAGTCCCCCTACTAAATGTTGTAGTGCTATCGTTTCTAGATAGGCGCAATTGAGCGACTAACACACATAATAGTAAAAACAAAAAGCATAACAATACAATTTTATCTCATTCTTATGACAAAACGTTGTGTGTGGAACAATCCTAAGTCTATGGAATCCCTAGAAACTGGAGGACTTTGCCGAGCCATACTATTGACCAATCACCATTAACATGACGATTCTAGCTAGAAAATCCTCACCTTTCTCGAGAAGGAAACAACCACCCCTTCTAGGTTTTATTATCCCCGCCTAGGGATGAAAAGAGGCTTGGCCGCCTGACCGGCCTAAATCACACATCCAAAATGGAGCAGATCCATAGTAGTTAGACTTTTAAGATTATAATCAGACACTCAAGCCCCCACAACTATTATACGGGGTCCAATGTAGTAATCAAGGTTGAACCACAGGGACAAGGTCGACAAGTGTTAAACATACAAGGTCTCACACTCCTAAACTCTGGGCGAATAGATGGGTTTAAAAGGTTGTTCCCTAAGGAACGATGGTACTCCGGTCAAAACAAAGAAAGATAACGGAAAGAATATAATAACAAGAGAAAAATGATTACAAACGGTAGGAAACAAAGATATGGAAGGAAACTTGGATCGGGGTTCACCTACTAATATCTCTCCCCAACATGCAAAACTCACACCCTTTGTATACTCCTATCAAGATTACAAGCGGTCATAAAACGTCTATTCCCTCCTCTCTTGAGATAAGGATAGATCTAGGATATAAGGTAGACTCTCTCTCAAGATAACCACCCTACAACCACAACACAAACCATATGACTGTAAGCTTTGGCATTCCAACACTTTCATGCATTCATACTACTCCATAACACTAGATAAGGAAGGTACTACTCTTTCAAGGTACCAATAATCAAACATCACAAGATGGTAGCTAAGCATACAAGTGAAGCATTAAGAACAAGCGTATGGAGGTAATCTTGATATGAGCATATATATTCAAAGGGGAGCAAGAATATACATGTTAGGAGATCCTTAGTGGCTACTCCCCCAAGTTAGATGTTTAGCCACACATGTTGACAGGCAGCATAATGACATTACAAAATGATAGATACATCAACTACCATGAAGAGGTGGGGTACAACGTAAAGAATATGATAGATCTAGATAGAGAGAGAAGATGGCAATACACAAATATACTCCTTCGAATCTAGATCTGGAATGGGAAATGCAGAGGCTTCTCCTTCCTTCGAAGAAGAGGGTGGGTGGTCAATCTTCTCTCTCCTTCAGCTTCTGCCTTCAGAGATCCCAGACTGATGGATGTGAGTGACTATGGAATGTAGCAGCAATTCATGGTCCTTGATGATCTGATGATGTGACAAGTCGAGGTGGATGGCCTATTTATAGGTTCTTCCCACTGACTTAACCATCTGGGCTGTGGTCGAGGTAGGGCCTCAGTCGAGACTTGGACGTAAGCCACGGTCAAGGCATGAACTCGGTCACAGCTTGGTCTCGGTCGAGATTCCCACATCATTGAGGTGTGTGAGTTGTAGGCCCCGGTCGAGGGGAAGTCCTGATAGCGGTAGGACCTCAGTCGTGGTAGGACCTTGGTCCGGGGCATAGAGATGGTGATAAGGAGCTTCGACCACGGTAGGGCCCTTAGTGGATGATGTAGCCGCGGTCGAGGTGTTAACCACGACCATGTCTTGGCATGGCCCTACAAAGGTGAAAGATGTGTTCAATTGAGATTTTTGGCATAAAGTACTAAAATGAGTAGAAAAAGTATGTAAAAGCTATGCTAGGAGAAGCATAAAACATATGCAAAAAGTGCATAAATGAGATGTTATCAACTCCCCCAAACTTAGGATTGAGCTTGTCCTCAGGCTAAGCATAAAACATATGCAAAAAGTGCATAAAATGAGATGTTATCAACTCCCCCAAACTTAGGATTGAGCTTGTCCTCAGGCTAAGGGTAGGCCCAAAATCATAGAAAGATGAGAAAAGTGTGACAAAATTTTGAAAAAAGCTTAACATTATTGAGTTATCTCATTCTTACAACAAACCTCTTGTGGTATGTTCGTTCAATCATGAAATCCTATTTCATCCCCTTCATAACTAGAGTTGCATGACTTCAAATTCTTGCCAAAGCCTTTTGATGGTAAAGGTCTCTCCGTCTCAATGACTTACCCCTTTCTACGTTAGGTTACTAGCCATACTAGTACAACATCACTTTGAGGGGTATCTTTCACACCCTTCCTTTATTTTAGTTGACCCTATACAAGTGTGCTCGGGTAGGTTTTAAGCTTTAAGCTTTAAGTGTTTTCCTACTTCTCCTAAATTTCCCTCACCCACAAGATGTCGTAAGGACAATGTTACCCCAAGGGCTCCTAACGTTAAGTCAGGTGGTTTTGCAAGGGTCATTTGGGATTGTAGGTGGATAGATTTGGCTTCAGGATTCCATTTACGAGCACGAAATATATGCATTCATGAGTGCAACAATACACCTATGTGTAGGACCCTTCAACATCTTTTGGGCACAACTCTCATTATATATATATATATATATTTTCTTTTCTTTTTTCTTTTTGACTTTTCATAACTCCTCTCAGGTTTGGGTGAGGGGTTTTTATATGGTCTTCTGGGCGGTGAAGCCTCTTTTCATCCCAAAGTGGGGATAATTAAACTCAAAAGGGGTAGCTATTTCCTTCTCAAGGGAGGTGAGGATTTTCTAGCTAGAATCGTCAGATTAGGGTGGTTGGTCAGGAGGATGGATCAGTGGTCCTCCAATTTCCAGGGATTCTATAGACTTAGGATTGTTTCATACACAACGTTTTATCATAAGAATGAGATAAAACTGTATTGTTATGCTTCTCATTTTTACTGTTATATGTGTTAGTTTCTTGTTTACTCCTCTCTAGAAATGATAGCACTACAACATTTACCAGGAGAATTGACAAATCCAAGAGGTGGCTAAGCAAAACTGTGACTCATAACAAAATTTCTTAAAGTAATTTTTTGCAAAATCAATTTGGCGGAATTGAGAATATGTACAAGTATTTTTTTTTGAAAATTTGGGTTAAATTTTTGAAAATTTGGGATAAAATTGCACCTCTTACGCCCGTTTATGACTCCTCCCCCAAACTTATCATTCACCGTCAAAATTGGAGTTGTATAAATGGGCTTTCTTTATTTCTTCTAATTGGTTTTGGTGGCCCACTATGACTCGAGGAGAATGCTGGTGTACACTCCACGTAGTGGGTAGTAGTGCTCATATTGCATGCCCTCCACCTTCGTGTTCAGCGTATCTAGGGCCATCATCCAGGCCAGACAATAGAAGCCACATTCGTTTGATAGAGGCACCTATTGAGGGTTCTATGGCAGAACTGTGTCTTCTTGAAGTCTTTGCCTTCTTTATGCTTGTACCCTTTTCCATGACTCTTAAGCATCCCGACAATTGCTTCAGTGCACGTGACTACCTTTTCTTCTGTAGGTGTCTTTGCAGTAGTCATGTTCGTTCTTTAGTTTAGTACAAAGGCTGCTCTAAGCTATTGTAGAGTACTGCATTCCTTGTTATAACACTGACTACTAACAAAGTCCAATGACTATCATGTAGAATAGGCATGAATATGTAATCTGGAAGAGATGTCGCCATGCCTTGTTCCCAGGAGGAAGTAGGCCATGTGCACATTTGGCATGTTGTCATTCAGCAAGGCTTGATAAGCCGACATGGTGCTGACTGAGAGGTACCCTCCTATTTTTAACGTATCCCAAAGTTCGTCCTTCAGCACGAAGATGCCATCCCTTTCAAAGATTGCTTCTTCTGTGGTGCCATCTTCCTTCAAGGATTTCATTTTTAGATGTAGGGATTTTACTGGTAGGCTCTCGCAGCTCCACCTATAAAAATCCTTGAAGGTTGGCACTATTTCTCCAGCTGGCCCATCTGATTTAATTTTTGGCATATCCTCTTCCTCTATCTCTCCTTCTGGATGGCTTGCTAGAGGTTGTTCTTTCTTGTCTTCTGCCACTGGAGGTTGCTCTGGCTTGTTTTCAGGTTCTTTCTGCTCTGTAGGGTGTGCCAGCTACCCAACCCTCCTTCTAAGAAGATGCTCTAGTGGGATCTTTAGGATTGATCAACAGGATTTTAAGTTCCTCTCTCCATGTTTTCTTTTTAGGGAGAGGTATTTCTTGGTGAAGCCACCGTGGTACTGTGTCTGAAGGCATCGTCAGGTCATTAAAGAAACGATGATCATAAATAACCTCCATTGCATAAACACCATGCAACCCATGCAGATATTTAGTGCAGAGGTCTTCCAGTGGGACTCCCTTATTGATGGATTCCATCATTCGAAGAACTATAAAAGCGCAATCCCATGTTCTAGCCTTTTCTTGAGGGACCTTTATGTAGATAGAGAATTGCTTCCACATCCCTTTATGTCTGTTGTCTGCCATTTGTATAACTCATTGCAGACATAGTGGCACCTTTAATATATCCCTTGTTTTCTTATTTTTGTAGATCAGGGAGGTGCTATCCAATTCAGCCACGCAATAGTCGAACACTATTTCCTGTCTCTCATATAAGTTGACAACAATCAATGCCTAGTGTTTTATAGTCCTTATGGGCATGACCACGAATTTCATCTCTTCCCTGGTCACTACACATTGTAGCTCTATCACATCAACAACTTTGCAATTTTTATCGAACAAAAGCCCTGCTAGATGCATGGTGTCGTTGAATACTGGTTGTACTTTGTCGGGATGTAAGAATTCTTCAAGCAGAGTTGCACAAAGTACTTTGAACAACTTCTTATGTACTCATGCTTGTTTAAGAAAAACCCTTCTAAAGTGATCTTTGTCAAGTGACATGCCCTTGTTGTGATAGAGAATATCAGTTCTGGGAAGGTTTCCATCTAGTATGTCTGCTAGGATATGGACATATCTGCATGTGATTCTTGATAGTATGGTCATGTTCATACCCACCATCTTGCAGTGTAGAGGAGGAGCCACACCTAATGGTACTTCATTGACTGGTGTACTCTGCTTTCTGATTGGCTCATTTGTGAAGAAAGAGGCGAGCCCACCTTCTTCATCTTCTGAGGTGTTGTCTATTGCTATCTGTGTTGCTGTGGGTGGTGCTTCTATGGTTGGAGGCTGAACTCTTGTTTCTATCAGTGTTTGGGTTTTTACCTTACCTTCATCATCTATGGATATCTTGGCAGTTACATCTTTTATTGGTTGGTTCACTTCTGACGGTTGCTCTAATGTTGCAGAGTTGAGCGCGGCTAACGTCGCAACCATTTTCCCATCATAAAATGAATCATCCTATTCGTACTGCTCTGGATCTTTGAGAAATTTGTTGCAGATATCCATCCCGAACGTCGGGTCGTCCAAGAATTTGTTGAGATCTCTTATTTCTCCTGATGTGAGATCTTCTGTAGCAATTCTTTCGTCTCTGGTGATGATGACTTGTTTAGGGTCTTTAGATGCAGTCTTGTCTTCTTCTGGGCTACTGTTTAAGTTGAACATCCTTGACAACACATTTGTTTGCTGATGAGTTTCTGACTGTGGCGGTGCTTCCTTTGCCTGTGGTTCCACCCTTGGAGAGGTCTTCACATTGGTACTTTCATCCTTCGAGGCTGCTCCTGCACATGCTCCTCCCATGTCATCCCTATCTTTGTCTGGTATCGAGGGGCTTGAGGAAGCATGAGATGTGGAAGGGCTTGTTAGATGCTTTGTCTTCTTGCTCTGCCGCCAACCATCTATTTGTTGGTGTTTAGCATCCAGTTGTCGGCGTTCTTCATCTAAGCAGTGACGTTCCTTCTTTAGGTCATCTAACGCTCCTCATACCCCTTTCGTATCAGCTCTTTTTCTTCTCTCACGACGTCTCGATTCTTCCTAAGGTCTGCCATTTCCTCAGTTAGAGTCTTTAGAGTTCCCATCATTGCATTCTGGGTGTTGATCACCCCTTGCATGAACTAGGGGTGTGCCTCAATTCTCTCATTTAAACTTTGTACCTACATAGTTAGTGTACACATGCTAGAGGTAATGTTTAAATTAAGTTTAGAGATTTGCTGCATGTGTTGCCACATGGCATCAAACTTATTTCCTAATTCATCACAGAACGTTTGTGGGCGTTGGTGTTGCTGCTCTGTGGGTGTTTTTGTGGGTGTTGTGGATGTTATGGGCTCCTTGAGTCATGGAGCTGGCTTGCTTCTCATTAGGTTGGCATGTAGTGCTGGAGTAGAAGTGCTCGCCTCTGGTTTCTCTAGCACTTGTAGAATCACTTTTGGTATCACAGAGTCGGTGCAACCTCAGGCTCCTTGCATGCTTGATTGGTTTCTTGCTCGACCTTGAAATGTTGTTCCCTTGTGGTGGCTTCAAGTCACACCTACTTGCCTCCATCTTTGATTTCTGCTTCAGGCTGGTATCCTTCACTTACCACCATCTTTGTTGGAACTTGTGGTGAGGGTAAGTTCAGGGCGGTGGGCTTGTCTGACATTTTTTTCTTTTTCTTTCTTATTGCCAGCTTCTTTCTTTCCTCTTACTTCTTCATCTCCATTTCTGGAGTTTTATCTCTCACATCCTTCTCGCCAACAATTGACAATTGGTCTGCAGTAGTGCGGATGGCCCCCGAGTACATCTTATCGACGTCTTCTTGGGTGGGCTGTAGCTTGTGGGTATCATAGCATGCCATCTCTAGGAGGGGGAGAAGTGTCTTGGAGCAGCTTTGTTTGTAAAAGAGTTTGTTTCCTTTCTATGCCAGAATCATCATGTTGATGAGGGGCTTAATGTCAATCTTTGTATGTCCCTTGGTTTTCTTGTACTTCATCAACAAGTCTGCATCCATGAAGTGGTATGCTATTTTAGTAATTTGTCTTCCCATGCATAACTCCTTCATTTGTTTTTCCTCCCCTCCTACCGCAACTGATAGCCTTTCAATCATTATCCTTCCTATGTTCACATGCTTATTATTTATCATTGACCATATTATAAACAGGTCTCCTTTGGTTACACTTCCAATTTCGGATCTCATAAATATAGTGTTGGTTGTTATCTTCTGCACCACTCCGATGAAGTAGGAGGTGATGAGAGTCGCCTTTGAGTTCTTTGAGTTATGCTCTTGTTCTCCGGTCAGCTTCTCCCACATCCTATGGCTGTTGTATCTGACAATGTCTTTTTCTCCTAGCATGGCGGAGCAGGCTTGTGCTTCTTCAGTTGTTCTAGTGAATATTGTGTTGAGCATAACCTCGGTGATCATGTGAGACTTTCCTCCTATTCTCACTTCCAGTTTGAAGTCACCACTACCTTCTTGCATTCACCGTCACTGACAGGGAACTTCTCTAAAGATGACATGAACTCCATCGTCAACTGTGTTAGGGAGGGGGCCTCTAAGATACACATGGTGCATAGATTTGCACCTTCTAAGGAGTTGATCAACCTATCATAGATCCTCATCTTTTTTAAGTTCTAGACGTCCAAGTATCTTGTCGGCTTGAACCCTTTTGTTTGTCATATCCAGTCAAATTGTGACTGGTGTGTTTGATCTCTAGGCACAAATATTGACCTCTGCTGGTCGAGGGCCATCTGTTCTTTCTCTTCGACCTCTTCAGGGGCTGCTTCTTTCTCCTACCCCTTTAACTTTTCTGCACCTTTCACTTTCTTCTTTTTGCCGCTTTTCACTTCCTTGACTTTAGATTTCCTCTTCTCTAGCTTCTTTAGCTCGGTCTCAGGAGGCTGGTACTCAGAAGTTTCCATTTGTGATGTCTCCGGGGACTCCTCAGACTCTTTTGGCATCTTGTGGGCCAGAATATAGTCATACTTCTTCTTCATTAGTTGTAATTAAAGCCTTTTCATTAGGGAGAGGTTTGGGTTATCCCTCAATGCGTTGGTTTTCTCCTCTAAGATTTCCTCTGCTCCCTTCAATGAGGTTTCCTTCTTCATCAATGTGTCTTCAGTCAAAGTCGACATTATAAAAGTTTCAACATTAATTTTGTTGTTAGCATAATCATAT
Source organism: Alisma plantago-aquatica (assembly GCA_963693085.1). Lineage (NCBI taxonomy): Eukaryota > Viridiplantae > Streptophyta > Magnoliopsida > Alismatales > Alismataceae > Alisma > Alisma plantago-aquatica. The sequence goes on from OY856411.1 coordinate 1,387,552,685, forward strand.
TTTATATTTTATTTAATGCATTAGCATTTAATTCATCATCATTTTATTTATTTATTTATTTATTTATAAAGCTTAAAGTGTCATGACCGCAACTTAGAAAGAATGAAGTACACGACCGAGGAAGGTGCCGCGACTGTGACATCACATAACCGAAGTATTTAGCAAGCAAAAGGCATGCTGTGACCGCGGTCCAAAACCTTCTGCGACCGTGGCGTATGATTAGTAAACAAAAGCCATGCCACAACCACAAAATAGAAACACCACGATCGATCTTCACACAAAGGAGGGCGGCGACCGCGGCCAAAGATATGGTGCCGCGACTGTGTCTAGGAAAGTTCCTATTCGATCGAAACCATGTCGGTCACAATTGGAGTTCCCACTCGAGGGTTGATTGACCCAAAGGCTAAACCACTGGGATATTGCGGGTAGAAGCACCACATTAAGCCCAAAACCTAGGTTGAAAAATGCTGTAGAAGTCATGAGTATGTGGGAAAGCGCCGGCGAACTCCGTAAATCAGAGAAGGTAGGGTCGCGGTGGTCTTCGCGGTATTAGACAAGCTGAAAGGATCTTGTATGCTTGAAAGAGGCAATGAAACTTAGGAGAATCAAGGAGTCAGAATGACGATGATCGAGAGAAGGCATATAAAGAGTACCTCGGTTAGATTAATGACTCGAAACAATAGTGAAAGAGGCAGCAGTGGGGGAGTGTTGCTGCGGCGAGGGTGCAAATCCATTAGCGAGGGTCCGAATCTAGCTCGCTCGCTGTCTCATGCACTCACTACTTGCATGATCGTTCAATTGTTTGGGAATCACAAGGAGAGAGAAGTGAAAGAAGAACCCTGATGTCGGAGGGTTTTAGCTTATATACCTTTGGGTGACTGCGACTGCAGTAGAATAGATCGCCGCAACTGTGGGTGGGTTCTCTCTCATTCTTGTCGCAACCACAACATAGGGCGCTTAAAGAAGGTACCATGACCGCAGAAGCCGTCGTGACCGTGGTGCTTCCAAAAGCATGTTAACAAAATCAAACAACTAAAATAAGAACTTGTAATTCCCAACAAAACTTTTTGGTATTAAGAGATGAATATACATACTACACTTATACCCCTACTAGGTATGGAAACTCGAAGCATTAAAATATGAGAGGTACATAGCTCATAGACTAAAGTACGAGATAAAGAAAACATGAATTGAAGAAAGCAACAAAAACTTGGGTTGCCTTCCAAGAAGCACTTATTTAAAGTCTTTATCTTGACTTTCTCTATCATCTGTCTTCATTTTCCTTTATTTGGTGCCGATACTTCCTCATTCGTTCTGCCTATTATTAGGCTGGTTTCCCCCAAACTTAGTTCCATCCTTCTTACAAAAGCTTCATCTTCATAATATCTTTTCACCCTCTGCCCATTCACCTTGAAGGTGTCTGTATTGTCTCCAGCTATCTCCATCACCCATGATGGGTATATTTTTACGATAGAAAAGGGCCTGACCACCTTGTTCTCATCTTCCCAGGTAATAACCCGATACTTGAGTTGAATGAAAGGACCTTGTCTCCTTCATGAACATATTTGTTCTTCATATGGGTGTCATGTCATACCTTTGTTCTCTTCTTATAAATCCTTGCATTCTTATAAGCATATAGTCTCAACTCTTCATGTTCCTAGAGTTGAAGGAATCTACTATGCCCATACTTATCGAGGTCCATGTTCAAAAATTTGATAGCCCATAGGGCTTTGTGATCTAGTTCGACAAGTATATGACATGACTTCCCATAAATTAACATGTAGGGTGTCGTACCTATAGGTGTCTTATATGGTATGCGGTAAGCCCAAAGTGCATCGTCAAGTTTCATAGACCAATCCTTCCTCGTACAACTAACATTTTTCTCTAGTATCTGTTTAATCTACCTGTTTGATACTTCGACCTGCCCTGACGTTTGGGGGTGATATGGTGTTGCAACCTTATATTTCACCCCATACTTTCTAAAAAGAGTTTCAAACTACCTTTCACCAAAGTGCGGCCCTCTATCACATATAATAGTGTGTGGTACTCCAAATCATGGAAAGATAATTTTCTTGAATAGCTTAATGACTGCCTTGGAGTTGCATGTTTGGGTGGCAACAACCTCAACCCATTTGGAGATGCAGTCGACAACAACAAGTATATACAGGTTCCCTTTTGATGACGAAAAAGGTCCCATGTAATCAATCCCCCATACATCAAAAATTTCAACTTCCACCCAATCTGCCATTGGCATCTCATTCCTTCTACTGATGTTTCTTATAAGCTGACATTCCTTGCGTGTTTTAACAAATGACACAACATCTTTGAAAAGAGTTGGCCAATAAAATCCTGATTGCAAAAATTTTGTAGTTGTCCTTTCTCCTCCGTGGTGTCCCCCGTAAGGTGAGGAATGGCATTCCTTGAGGATTAAGGGTACTTCTTCTTCTGGTATGCATCAACGACATAAGTTGTCAGAGCACCTTTTGAACAACAGTGGGTCATCCCAATAGTAATTTTTCAGCTCTGAGAATAACTTCTTCTTCTGATTATACATGATCTCCAGTGGAAGTTGTCTACATGCTAGATAATTACAAATGTTTGCAAATCAAGGCAGGCTCTGCTCTTACGATTAAGCCATAAAAAGAGATTCATCGACATAGTTTTCGTTCAATGGAAATTGATTTTCTTCATCAAAAATTATCCTTGATAGGTGGTCTGCAACCACATTTTCTTTTACCTTTTTGTCAATGATCTTGTGGTGGAACTCTTGCAGTAACAAAGCCCATCGCAAAAGTATCGTCTTTGTGTCCTTCTTTAGCATAAGATATTTTATAGCCCCATGATCAGTGTACACTTTTACCTTTGATCCTACCAGATATGATTTGAACTTATCAAAAGCAAACATGATAGCCAAGATCTCTTTTTCAGTTGTGGTATAGTTTACTTGGGCTTCGTCCAATGTTCTGCTTGCATAGCAAATCACATGGTGTCTCTTATCTTTCTTTTTTCTAAGGACTACCCCAATGGAAAAATAGCTAGCATTGCACATGATTTTGAAAGGTAGCTCCCAATCTGGTGCTTGTAGAATTGGTGTTGTCGTTAATGCCCTTTTAAGGGTATTGAAGGCATCTAGACATTCACTGGTGAATTCAAACTCAACATCTTTAATTAGGAGATTCGAAAGGGGTTTGACAATCTTGGAGAAATCTTGTATGAATCTTCTATAATATCCTACATGCCTAAGAAACTTCATACTCCTATGACAGACTTTGGTGGTGAGAATTTGGATATGGCTTCAATCTTACTTAGGTCCACTTCAATTCCTTTCTTGGAAACCCTATGGCCTAAGACGATACCATCTTAGACCATAAAATGGCATTTCTCCCAGTTCACGACAAGATGTTTTTCTTCACATCACTGCAACACTAAAGATAGGTTTCTTAGACATGCTTCAAAATTTTTTCCATATACAGATAAGTCGTCCATGAAGACTTCTACTATGTCTTCCAAAAAGTCTGAAAACATAGATATCATGCAGTGCTGGAAAGTCATTGGTGCATTACACAACCGAAATGACATCCTCTTGAAGGCATAAGTGCCATAGATACAGGTGAAAGTTGTCTTTTCTTGATCATCAGGATGAATGTCTTTTCTTGATCATCAGGATGAATCGGTACTTGATAGAATTCCAAATACCCATCCAGAAAATTGAAGTAATCATAGTGAGCTAGTCTTTCTAGAACTTGGTCTATAAATGGCAGAGGGAAGTGATCCTTTTTTGTAGTAGTATTCAACTTGCGATAATCGATGCACATACACCGGCCTATTACCGTCCTTGTTGCCACTTCATCTCTATCCTCTCCTTTTATCACTATCATTCCACCCTTCTTAGGCACCACATGGATGGGGCTAACCCAATTGCTGTCACTTATCAGGTAGATGATCCCAGCATCTCGCAGCTTATAACTTCCTTCTTTACGACTTCCTTTAGCATTTGGTTTAAATTCCTCTGGGGTTGAGATAAAGGCTTAGCTGTTTCTTCGAGGCAAATTCTGTGCATGCATAGGGTAGGGTTGTGTCCTCTGATGTCTTCTACAAAATACCCTATAGCCTTTCTATGCAGCCTGAGCTCCTTTAGCAACCTTTTCAACTAGTCATATGTTAAGTTGGCATTAATGGTTACTAGATTCCTCTGTTCTTTGTCTAGGAATTCATATTTCAGCCCCTGTAGAAGTGATTTCAATTCTGGATTTGGTTTTGGTGCTTTCTTCTCCTCAGGTGTTTTCTCAAGTGAAGCTTACTTTGTGGACTTGACTATCTCTTCATCATCGCTGAATTCCTCTTTAGGTTTATTCAGGTAGTTCAAGATCTCTATGACTTCTCAGTCTTCCATTATAGGGTCTTGACTATTCAAGGATTGTATGAGGGGATCAACAATTTCCTTGTCCTCTAGCACATCTTCTCAATATTAATTGTAGCTATCCATGAAGTACACTGACTCTGAGAGAGAAGGTCACCTCATGGAATCTTGTACCTGGAAATCGAAGTGATCATCCCCTACATGCAAGGTAATGATTCCTTCTGCTACATCTATTAAGGCTCTTCCAGTCGTGAGGAAATGTCTCCCAAATATCATTTGGAATTTTGAGTCCTCGATTGTGTCTATCACTACTATGTCACATGGTATGAAGAATCACCCGACCCATATCAGAACATCTTCAACTATTCCTACAGGTCTTGTAAAGGTGTGGTCAGCCAGTATGATTCTCATGCCTATCTTCACCATGTCCATCATCCCGAGTCTTTGTGCTAGAGTCAAGGACATTAAACTAATGCTCGCTCCCAAATCAGCTAACCCCTTTCTCTCTACATTGTCTCTGACTCAGAATGGTATGTTGAATGTCATGAGATCCCTCTTCTTGGTTGGTAACTCATCTTGAATAAAGGCGCTTGAAATTTTCTCCAATTGAACGGTCTCGATATGGTCTCCTCTCCTTCTCTTCGTGATCAGGTCCTTAAAGAATTTTGCATTGTCGGCATTTCTTCAATTGCACCGATAAATGGGACATCCAAGTGTAGCTTGTTTACGACTTCCATAAAATTTTTGTACCTCTTCTTCAAATGTGCCTTGATCAGTTTATAGGGAAAAGAAACTCTTAGGGAATAGGGGTTTCTCTTCAAAAGGACTTATCCTATAGGATCTGAGTTCTTTTCCTCTTCCTCCTTCTTCTTTTTGTGATTCCCTTCTTCTTTGCCACTTACAGCTGGTTCTTCCCCTTGCACTCTTCCATTGCAATCTCATTCTCAGATTGTTGATCAATACGACTTCCTTCTTCTTTGGTGTTGTTATTGTTAGGATCTTCCAACATTCTCCCTAATTGGAGAGTGGCCAGTTTTGCAGTCTCCGTATTTGATGGGGTCTTCCCCAAAGGGTTTTTCATAAGTTCAGCTAGTTGTGCAAGCTGTTGATCAATCTGCCTTTGGTGAGTTTGCATGTCTGCCATTTGAGTTTGCTTTGTAGTTAGCGCTCCTAAATTGGTGATAGCACTTTGAGCAAGTTGGTCATTTACCGAAGCTTGCCTTTTTGTGAAGTCGAATAGTTGAGCAATCATGTCAGTTTGGTTACTGTCTTTGGCTTGGCTCGGCCCCTAGCCTTGTCCTTGGCCTTGTCAACTCACATTTTTATTCTAACTCTGGTAGATGCTCTTGTTCATCTGATAGTTATTAGTTCTAGTGTATTGAGTCGGCCCTCTTTTCTTCTCGAATCTTAGAGGAGGTTTAGACAAATTACTCAGTTGATGAGTGCTTTCTGCAACTTCTTTGTTGCCGCAGTTAAACCCAGGATGATCTTGTCATTTGAAATTAACATAAGAGACATTCTCTATTTCTTCTTCACTTTCACTTTCTTCACTCTACTCTGGCCATGTATAGATACAATTGTCAACTCCATGCCCTCCTTCTTCACATGTAACACATTTCATGACTTTCTCTGTGTGTTTCTTGCCCTTGCCCCCGATGTCATTTAACTATTTGACATCGGTGGCATTTGTTTGAATCTGAGATGTAATACTCTCTAAGGCCTTGGCTTCGATTGATGGTCCTTGAGATCCTGCATTCTTGACTGATCCTCAATTTTTTCTATCATGATCCATGCCTGTTTATAGTGCCGCCATGATATCAATTATCTTCATGGTTTTGCTTGATTTCTTACCAAGAAATTCGCTCCCGACAGATGCATTCAATGAAGTTCTTTTGGTGGGAGTTAGCCCATTATAAAAGGTGATCACCATGAATCCCTTATGGTAGTTGTGGTGAGGGAAATCTCTCTGGTATTCTTGGAAGTGTTCCCACGCCTCGTGAAGGTTCTCTCCCAGTTTTTGTGTGAAAGAAGTGATCTTTTACATATTACAGATAGTTCTCTCAGTAGGATAAAATTTAGTGACAAAGGAATCTGCAAGGGGTCTCCATCCATCTATGGACTGGTGGGGCAAGTTGAGGTACCAGGATAGAGCTTTATCTTCAAGAGAGAAATTGTATCCTTTGCAATATATCACTTCTTGAGGAATTACCCTCATCTTAATGGTATCGTAGATATTTTTGAAGGCGTCAAGATGATGGTATGGATTTTTGCTCCTTGAATTTCCATGAAAGAGTTTATTCTAGATCATCAAGATTACATCCGGTTTCAATTCAAAGTTTGTTACATTGAAGTACGGGATGACAATTGGGCATCTGGATTCGTTGGCTCTAGTTGCGGCCAACTCTCTAAGAGTTTTTCCTTCTTAATTGTCTTCACTCTCACTGTCCCAATCATCACATTCATGTTCATTCTCATGGTGATTGCGATGGTGCCTTCTATGATAATGGTGATGTCATTCTTCCTCGCGTCATTCTTCCTCACACTGACAACCATCTGAGTGACAGTCATCTCTATCTTCATCTGTCTCATGCAGTGGTGGGTCATGTTGAACTATTGCATTTCGATCATCTCCAGTAAGACTGCCATCCACACGAGGTGACATGGTGACATGAGGTTAAGGTGAAAAATCGAACGGATCTGCTTCCCTTCGGGTTCCCTGAATAGACGACACAGTCGAGTTAGGATACTCGACCTGTTAGAATGAACTATTCTACGTAATCATAGGGAAACAAATTTAAGGTTTCTGTGTAGTCAAGCTTATCACTAAGCTTAAGGCATGAGAGTATAGTGAGTGGACTCAAGTTCTTAACAGTGCTGTTTTGCCTTGCCCCCAACAATGACACCAAAAATTTAACCGGCCTAAGTCGCACATCTAAAATGGAGCGAATCCAGAGTAGTCAGACTTTTAAGATTATAACCGACACTCAAGCCCCCGCAACTATTATACGGGGTCCAATGTAGTAATCAGGGTCGAACCATAGGGAGAAGGTCGGCAGATGTTAAGCATGCATGGTCTCACACTCCTACACTCTAGGCAAATAGATGGGTTAAAAAAGGTTGTTCCCTAAGGAACAATGGTACTCTAATCAAAACAAAGAAAGTTAAAGGAAAGAAAATAATAACAAGAGAAAAAGGATTACGAATGGTAGGAAACAAAGATATGGAAGGAAACTTGGATCGGGTTTCACCTACTAAGATCTCTCACCAACATGCAAAACTCACACCCCTTTATATACTCCTATCAAGATTATAAGTGGTCATAAAAATGTCTATTCCCTCCTCTCTCGAGATAAGGATAGATCTAGGATCTAAGGTAGCATCTCTCTCGAGATAACCACCCTAGAACCACAAAACAAACCATATGACCGTAAGCTTTAGCATTCCAGTACTTTCATGCATCCATACTACTCCATAACACTTGATATGGAAGGTACTACTCTTTTAAGGTACCAACAATCAAACATCACAAGATGGTATCTAAGCATACAAGTGAAGCATTAAGAACAAGAGTATGGAGGTAATCTTGATAAGAGCATATATATATTCAAAGGGGAGAAATAATATACATGTTGGGAGAGCCTTAGTGGCTACTCCCAACCCAAGTTAGATGTTTAGCCACACATGTTGACAGGAAACATACAAAGTTACAAAATGATAGATACATCAACTACCATGAAGAGAGGAGGGGTACAATATAAACAAGATAATAGATCTAGATAGAGAGAGAAGATGGTGATACACCAATATACTCCTTCAAATCCAGATCTAAAATGGGAGATGCGGAGGCTTCTCCTTCCTAAAGAAGAGGGTGGTCAATCTTCTCTCTCCTCCAACTTCCACCTTTAGAGATCCCAAACTGATGGATGTGAGTAACTATGGAATGTGGCAGCACTTCGTGGTCCTTAATGATATGATGATGTGACAAGTTGAGGTGGGTGGCCTATTTATAGGCATTGTCCACCGACTTAACCATATGGGCCATGATCGAGGTAGGGCCTCGGTCAAGGCAAGGCCTCGATCAAGACTTGGATGTAAGACACGGTCGAGGCATGACCTTGGTCATGGCTTGGTCTTAGTTGAGATTCCCATGTGATTGAGGTGTGCGGGTTGTATCCCGATCACGGTAGGACCTCGGTCGCGGGGTGTAGAGATGGTGATAAGGGGCTTCGATTGTGGTAGGGCCCTTAGTGGATGATGTATCCATGGTCGAGGTGTTAACCATGACCATGTCTTGGCATGACCCTACAAAGGTGAAAGATGTGTTCAATTGAGATTTTTGGCATATAGTACTAAAAGAAGTAGAAAAAGTATATAAAAGCTATGCTAGGAGAAGCATAAAACATATGCAAAAAGTGCATAAAATGAGATGTTATCACCGCCTAGAAAATAATTTAAAAACCCCTCACCCAAACTTAAGAGGAGAGATGAAAAGCCAAAAAGAAAAAAATATTGATAGTTGTGCCCCAAAGATGTCAAAGGATCCCATACGGCCGATGTATTGCTACACTCGTAAATGCAGATATGTCATGCCCATAAATGGAGTCCTGAAGCCAAATATATCCACCTACACTCCCAATCAACCCTCATGCAACCACCTAACTTAACATCAGGAGCCCTTGGGGCAACACTGTCCTTACGACATCTTATGGGTGAGTGAAATTGAGGAGAGTAGGAAAACACTTAAAGCCTGAAACCTACTTGAGCACACTAGCATAGGGCCAACTAAAATAAAGGAAGTGTGTGAAAGCTACCCCTCAAGGGGATGTTGTACAAGTATGGCTAGCAACCTAGCGGAGGGAAGGATAAGTCATTGACATGGAGAGCCCTTTACTAGAAAAAGTCATTGGTAAGGTTTCAAAGTCATGCAACTCTAGATATGAAAGGAAGGAAATAGAACCTTAGGATTCAACGATCATACCACAAGAGATTTTTTTCATAAGAATGAGATAACTCTATAATGGTAGGCTTTTTGAAATTTTTTGTTACCCATAGATCATCTCTCTGTGGGTTTGGGCCTACATTTAGCACGAGGACATGCTTGATCCTAAGTTTGGGGGAGTTGATAACATCTCATTTTGTGCACTTTTTGCATATGATTTATGCTTCCCCTAGCATATGTTGACTGATTAGATAAATTGAGTTTTACAATTTATATCCCAACTCTTTAATCACACACAAGTATATGGGATCAATTTTAGTTGAGGTCAAAACACAGAGAGCTACTTAGTTAGGCACATGAGAATTAAAGTTCAACAATCTAAGCCGTTTACAAAAGTGATTTTGGGTGTAATTAACAATGAAACAAGCATAAACAAACTAAAAATAGATAATTGAAATCTTATTTTGAAGAATCTTGGACATTAGGATTTCACAACCACACAATTAAACATGTGAAACTATATAATTAGATTCATTAACAAACTTGCAAGGAGGTTGTCATCGTCAAGCACCTCCCAGTGTCATGAGACAGTTCTCTTCTTTACATAACACTCCCGTGTATATGATCATATTCGAACACAACCTTGATCCTCAACGTGCCATACACTCCCATGATCAAGAGTATGTTTCCATGAATTCTACTCCCGACTCCCCCATACATTCTCCCGAACAACATAAGAAAGCATAAAACATGCATAGATGGTGGCCAACCAAACTTACAAATAGGAATACACCATAGAATTTTGTGGAGAATCAAGATTACTAACACTAGATCATAGAAATGAGTTCACATTAGTAAAGGCATGGGGGCTACTCTCACATGCCCAAGAAATGGGGTTCTACTCGCACATGGTGAAGAAACACAAACACATAACATATTTTCACTATTTTTCATGATTGGAAGATGAAAAGAACAAGAGAAAACAAAGGCTAAGATAAAAGAGGAAGAACTTTGATTGGAAGACAAGAATTAGAGCCACCTCAACTCAGACTATCTCCTCTTCTGAGAAGCTCAAATGAGAATGGAAGCTCTGCTTCACCTTTGGAGAAGGAATGGAAAAGAAATGGAGGCTTCTTTCCCAAGAAACCACCTCAAAGCTCCAAGATCGCCCTCCTCTTACTCTGCCACTTCTTTGGCTTGGAAAGTGTTTCAAATGAATGAAGATAACCACCCCTAATGACTCCCTCTGTATTTAAAATGAGGGGAGGTTGCTTTAAAATTCTGTGGAAAATCACAATAGACACGACATGTACTTGAGGAGACATGTCGTGTTCTTCAATGTAACTGTCGACTGAACCGCTCTTCACGATTAGTACACAACATGTCTTCAGATGTACACGCCGTGTAGTTGCGGTTGGGGCCAACTCTATGGGCATGGTACACGTCGTGTTCTAATAGCACACGTTGTGTACTTGCACCTTAATCGATCCAAAACGAACTAATACATGACGTGTCCTAATAGCACACGTCGTGTACCCATTCACAGTAGCTTTTTTGCTTTCCGGGACACGTCATGTCCAAAAGTGGACACATCGTGTCTTCTGTTCTTCAGTCTGGAAATGAAGACTCTAGAGAGTGACACACTATGTGATAATTAAGACATGGCATGTCTTTTGCTATAAATCCAAGAATACCCTTGAATCAGCTGCAGACGTGATGGGAATCCAACAATGGACAAGTTTGGGTTGGATCATCATCAATTCAATGTTTTTTGACATGTACATGCGATCAACAACATGCAGCGAGTGAGATAATGAAAAGATGGCAAATTAAGTATGATTAGAGGTTAAATGGAAGGTAAAATGGATTGAATTTGTGTGCGGATGTGTGTAAAAAGTAGATATAAAATGCACACATCAAATCCCCCTAAGCTTGAACTATTGCTTGTCCTCAAGTAAATGATCATAGAAACACAAATGAAGGAAATACAAAGGTTATGAATAGATCACATGAGAGGTATTGAACAGGGCCAACCAACCATAATTACAGATTTATATTCATACCTTGATTTCAATTCAAACATCCAAGAAAGAATTTTTAAGTTAAGCAGGGTAGCAACACATTGAATGAAACAGTAAACAAGGCAACACTAAAATGAATTTGGATGACTAAGCCAAATAGTTAGTGAGTCTGCATCCAAAAATTTCAGCTATTAAGGATGCAAAAGATGGAACCTTAGCTAAAGTAAACAATATTCAATTTTCTCTCCTTATTTTGTCAAAAGGTGTAACATTGGATCAGGGATTCTGGCACCTGGTTGCTAATTTAGACTTATGCACACTAGGAGTGCCGATTGGGGCCTCTTACCCTTTTTTTAGGACAAATCACCTAACCATCGTGGCCAAATCAAACTTACACTAGGTTAGTATGACATGTGGGCAGTTTAGCCATCTTTTAGGGTGATTAAAGTGGAGTGAACTGAAAAAGATGTGCATGAATTTTGGGTTTTACTTGATTTTTATGGAATAGGAGAGTTAACCAAAATTGCAACAATTAGCCAGATTCTAATAATTTGAAATTAAAAAATTTCACTTAAAAAGTGGTTGAAGAGTCACGAAGGGTTTGACAAGGGTATCCCGTATTCTTAGTAGTGTTGCAAGGTTGACATATTCATAGAAATTGTTACCCTTACATGTGTTGATCAATCCAGGATGTAAAAATTGAAAGTTTTTCTAAGAAGATGAATCCAAAATTAACACATATTGGTGGCCATATGATTTTAATGTAATATAAGTATGCCCTTTTACAAGTTTAACCATCATATATTTCTCACAAGGGAAGAGAAGATGGTTCTAGCCATGAAAGGATAACAATCCATACAAGGGATAAACCTCTAATCATACTGAACTTGCCATACAAGAAATAGAAATTGAAACAAAATGACTGAAAGAAAAGATGCAACTACAATACCTGCCAGTTGCACCCCCCTAAGTTTGAAATTAGCAGTGTCCTCACTACATCAATCAAACCCATGGTGGAGAACAACCGATTACCTATCATGGATACATAAAAAGGAAGGCCCAACACCCTCAGAACCAGTAGGGAAGAACTGGTTTAGTAGATCATCATCATCAGGGATAGCATCATGATCAGTAGGTGGAACATCAACTGTAGGCATAGGTGATGGAGTAGGTGCTCGTGGGGGTGGATAAGGCTGAGGAGGCTGAGACATCATATAGTGGCCCTGAGAAATGTGCCACATGTCCATGCGCTACACCATGTCATGCATCACTGAGTATTGCTGGCTCATGAAATGCAGCTGTACATCTTGCTGCTTGAAGCGCCGCTGAACATAGCCATACAGGTGCCTGACATCAGACATGGCCCAACTGTACTCAGTCTAAGTACCATTGGATGGTGGTGGTGGAGCTGTGGTAGCAGCAAAAGTAGCATCTACATGTGTCACTGTGGGTGCATCAGTGGCAACATCAGTGGTAGCAGGTTCTTTAGGGTGGTTGGCCTCTATATCAAACTGTTGGATTTTGTGGAGAAAACATGCGCGGCGGAAGCAATAAAATCCACACAACCCGAAACAGGATCTCGTCGACAACAACGTATTTGGAAGGAGTGTTTGCGGGATATACCTTATCGCAGAGCAAGTCTGGCAATGTCCCATTGCACGACGGTGCAACACTGCTAACCTACACAGACGAAACTTCTCTCCCATTCGCTGTCGCAGGTTGATCTAGCGGTGCTCCTTTGTGGCAGTGATGTACGCCGCTCGTAGAACGTATAGGTGGTCGTCGACGTCCTTCGAACGCAGGCGTCAAGGCGTCTGCATCTCTACTTCGTCCACACGGATGAACGGAACTCCACGTCGCACTTCCCAAGCCGGCGGGAAGGAGTCGTGTCTCTGCGGCGGCGTTCTAGCAGCGCGTTTCTCTCCTTTCTCTCCTAAGAGCATAAAATGAAAAGCTTCTATCTATCTTATATAGATATCGGCCGTCAATCCTCCTTTAAATAGGATACGAAGGGAAATAGGGTTTCCTAAACCCATCGGTAAACAGAAACGTTGCGTTAATTAAAATGCTCATGGATTAATTAGAATATTCTAGAATTCATTAATTAACCAAATAATCACATTAATTGATTAATTAATATCTGACTCCATGCAGTCGCTTGGGATGGCTCTACGGGCATACATATACCAACAGACTCTCACTTGCACTTAGAGCCAATCACTCCAATATTATTCTAATCCATTACATAAACATTTTAGTAATCAATGTGATTCGGAGCAATTCCAATCAAATCCACAATTATACTCCTATTCCAACACATCCTATGTATGCACCTGGGGCTGTTGTGATATGTGAAAAGGGTGGAATAAAAGATTCCACCGTCAATGGGAAAATATTGAAAGTCATTGTTGAAGTAGGTCTGGACAAAGCCAACCAAAGTTTTGACATTGTGATGTTAGTTGAGGAACGCCCGGTTGATGAGGAGATGTGCTTAAATGCACATGAGAGTGACATCTATTACAATGACACTTGGAAAGTTCCAAAAGGATGATTGAGTCAAGAATCAATAATCCTGATTGAAGGCGTAAAATGTTGCACTATTGGGAGGCAACCTACATCGGTTTGGGACCTTTTGTGCCCAACCTTTGATTTTGATACTTTTGCTTTATTTTTATGCGGTTCTAAGAATACACATACACTTGTGTTTAATAATTTTTTTTAGTTTTGATGATGAGACATGTGAAACAGGTGAAAGTTTGAGAAATGGGGTACATTTCAGTGAAAAGTATTGATGGAACATCAAGTGGATCGAATTTGTTGATTGGATTATGAATAATAGAGTGATTTGAGAATTTTTGAAGTTTTGTCAACTTGAAAGTACCAGCACGGCCATGCTGGCATGGAATGGTCATGCTGGCGTGATCGTTTTTAATAGGGAAAAATCAAAATTTTGGGCCCAGCCATCATGACCATTATGATCAACACAGCTATGCTGTCATTCCGCTAGAATGATCGTGTTGGCCAGAACAATTATGTTGTCCCGGGCCCAACACTTAAGTGAACCAATCTTTCATTCCACTACACGACCTCCCCTTCATTTGAGCGATGTAGAATGAACATTTTGCAGAGAGGGAAATTAGCGCACACCTCCAACTTGCCCAAATTGACTCCTCTTCCTCCAAAACTCTACATTCGAGTTCCCTTTGGTTCCCACTCACCTTACCCTACCTCCAACTCCACTTTCTACCATCCTTTAATCTTCATTTCTCCATCTCCAAGGAGATTCCACCCCTACCTCCCAGAAGTGATAAAATTACTGAAGTTCTCCGATTCTCCACCAAATCCTTGCAAAAATGAAGAACACGGGCAAGGAAATCAAGAAAGGGGTAGAGATGACTATGAGTATACTCGACGTAGGTTGTTGATTGAAGAAGAAGACATTGATGTGCCCATTGAGATGGTGCCCTTGAACTTGGACACAAGTTTAGGGTTACATACCTATGAGGAGGAAGAGGTAGATGATAATGAGTGTGAGGAGTTGGAGGATGAACCCGTGGACTTCTTGTCTAAGCTAGAGAAGGATAGAATGAAGTGGGTCGGACAACAGCCTGAGGAAGACGCATATGGAAGGGGCACATCAAGAAGAGTGTTCACAAGACCCCTCCACCCCAAGTGCACTACCAGGAGGGTGATCCCTACAAGTTATGCTTGCCCCAACACCATGCAGGCCCTAGGGATGCACACTGTCATCAAGGATTTCTTAAGATCATGTGGGTTGTATCATTTGCTAACCAATATAGAAGATACATACCTAAAGACAACCCATGGATTCTTTGGATCTTTGGAGAAGGTACAATACCAAGGGGAGGATGCAATCCACTTCAAGCTCAAAAACTCCAAACATGTACTAAAGTCTTCCCACATCGACAAGATTTTAGCACCAACATCAGAGATGGTGCAAAATTTTTATGAGGGCAGGTATAATAAGAATGGAAAATGCAACTATTCTAAGATGTGGGAAACATTCACTAGCCAAGGCACCTTCACAGTGGGAAATTCAAAAATAAGAAAAATATTCAACCGTGCCTTGAGATATGTTTAGAAGGTTCTAGCCAACACTATCTTTGGCCGATACGACAACCAAGGTTGTTGCTCAAAAAAAGACTTATTTGTGATGTCAGTAATGGTAAGTCATGGTCATGTGAATCTGGGTATGATGATGATCGATCACCTAAAAAGAATCCCCTCCAAGAGTAAGAATCCTTTCATAATGGGGGGATTGTCACCACCATAACAAAGGCACTTGATTGTGATCTCCAAAACCTCAGAAAGGCAGAAGGGACCAAGTTGGTTGACTTGAATTATCTTGCAAGGTCCCAGATAATCTCAATAAGAGACAAAAAGATCATATACATTATGAACCTTTGGTACCCTGGCATCACTATAGAGTTACCTTACCATTTTGCTATTCTTCTTGATGATACTAGGTCATTGGAAAACCTTCCAAAGTAGATATCCAAATGGGAAAGCCAATATCCTAGGGAGGACTATAGACCCGTGCTAGTGGACTTACTTGAGGGAGGAGGAGAAATGAATGTACTAGAGCAACATCACATTCTTGAGTAGCCCTGTCGCATGAGACATAGACACAAGGACTTTGATGCATAGCCAACTCTGACAAATGCATATGACATGTCAACCATTCATTCAAAGTTGGAGGCAATTCAGACGACACAACCAGCCATGTGGTTGGATCACCAACATATGCACTATCAAATCAACCACATGTATCAATATCAACAGGCGCAGGTGTAGAGAAACCCCCAATGCGAGGAGGATTTTTGGGGATCCCTTTCTGGATATCAAGAGACATATCCGCCTCTATAGGAACATTACTGGGGACACTACTATGAACACCCACCTCCACAGGATGGCCCACCATAGGATCCATCACCACCAGAGCAGTGACATCTACCCTATCATTCCTAACCTTTAGTTTCATGCTGAGGACAACATGATTCAAAAGTTTTGGGGTATAGGGTGGTATGTCCTCATTTCTCAGCTTATTTTGTTTGTGCCTCTTACACCTAAACTTTGATTGTTTGACTTCACTCTATCTAGTGTAGATTTCCTTATGTTTGCATTCACGTATACATATAGTTCCTTTTCACACATTTTTGAGTAATTTTTCAAAAAATTTCCTTTCCATCTCATGCATTGTATTTTATGCAATTTTTGGTAATTCTTATGTGTTTTAGTTAGAATTTACTACTTTATGCTTAAAGTTCCTTAAATGTAGGTTTATATGTGATTGAGTGCGAATTGGCACCATTTTTGCCCAATTTTTCCCGAACTTGAATATTCTTGCACAATAGTATGTTGCAATTGAATCTCTATCTATTGTGATGAGAATGATTAAATCTTGGATAATGTAACTTGCTTTTGATGTTTTTGCCTAGAATGAGTCCTATGTAGGAGTTTTGCATGTGCTGCAAGCCTCTTGAAATAATTTTTTTGTTTTGAATAAAAGTGTGAGTCTTGCAAGTTGTGAACATTTGGGATTTATTTGTTCTATATGAAAAGGATTTAATCTACTATACTACTCATTTTATGAATGGCTTGTTTGATTGGTGGATTTTATATGAACTAGCTTGCTTGAGTGAGATTCTACATGAATTTCCACTGCTTGTGACCACTCTTTGACTCAAAATTTCTTTTACCATGTATTTACCTCTCCACCTCATGAAAGGATGCCATAGTGCACATATCAGCCTTGGGCACCCCCAAAAATTTGGGGTGACCATATCTTTACCTCCCCGCTTCACTCTTGTCATCATATGCCCTACCTACACCAAGGGAAAAGAAAAGAAAAAGAAAAAAAATAAAGGATTCTCCTGTTTAAGAGCATCCAAATAAAGAAAAGATGAATGTAATATCACTCCACTCCCTTCCAAAACCATTTCTTCTCTTTGTATGCCTAGTAGGGCTAGAGTAAATCAACTCTAGACCTCATCCCTCTACACAAGACAAGTGGGTCATGAGTAGTGAAATGAAGTGTATGAGGTATCTCTAGCAAGTGAAATAGTAATTCTAACCTTTTGAATGTATTTCATGCATGATACAGTTTACCCAGAGCATTATAAAAATTGTATCACTTGCATATGTGAATGGTGACACATATTCTAAGTTCTTATTCTCTGTGCTTGATTCACACTTGAAAAAAATGAAAATGAGTAGAGAGCAGTGGATTGCATGACTAATTCCTCATGTGAACTCATTTTAGCCAATAAACATCACAACGATTACATTATCCTTGAACTCCTTGATTGGATTGAATGAGAGATTAAGTTGGAGCATACTTGTATATTTTAAGTTTGGGGTGGTGATGAAGCCCTATTTTAGAGCTCCATCTTGTGCCTTTTTGCATTTCAATCACATCTTAAGCATGTTAGAATGCAGGTTAATTCCCTCAATATGCATATTTTTGTCAAATGCACTATGGACATTCTTTGCATGTTTTTCAGGTACTTGGACCATGTCTGGATGGATGAGTGAGACAGAGGGGTCCAAAGAGGACCCCAAAGCTTCCCCAACCTACCCTTGGTGGCCAAGAATCAACCTAAGTAAAGAAGTCCATAGATTTCCAATAGTAGGGATCAAAGTGATACTGAAGACCCCAGCACAACCGTGGTACCAAGGAACGGCCGTGCTCGCCAATGCAAAAATCACAGGTTGATGTCCATTTTGACATGCTACAACAACTCCACTAAAATGACCATGCTATCCAGCACATTCGTGCAAAGAATCCCCCAAAATTACTGTGCCACTCAGCACGACCATGCTGCCAAAGACCATAACATGCATACTGAAGAGAATGATCTCCACTCCACCTCACCCACCATGGGTGTGCTACCCAACACAACTACCTAGCCCCCACCATGGCTGTGCTTCCCAACACGGCCGTTCTACCAGCCTTCATTTCACCACTCCCAACCTGACATTTGTCACTTCCCACCACGACCGTTCTCTTCCACCACGGTCATTTTGACCTCCACCCACCACAGCCGTTCTACCCAGAATGACCATTCTGCCACCTAAAACCTAACATTTCTGCACTAAATTTCCAACAATATCCCCACTTACTGTAGTGCTTCCACCACCACCTATATATACATGGGTGGCAGCTACAACACTAGGTTAGCTACTCTAGAGCTTTCATTGCTATCTCCCTTGCATTCAAGACCTCCACTTTCCTCCCATCTCCCATTTCCACTCCATTTCGACCAACAACCCTAGTTTTCTAGGATTTTCACCATCAAACTACTTCCATTTGTGCCATTTCTATCCTTGAAGGGAGGTGTACGAGCTACTACAACAAGGAGGTGAAGAAGAAAGGGACTTTCCATGAGCTCCATGTATTTCTTCCTATTTCTTCTCTTTTCTTTGCTCTTTTATTTAGTCATGTGTAGCTAAGCCCCTTGCAGTGGGCTGTTTGGGGCTAAAATATTACTTTGATACCATGTTGGAGGAAAATAACTTGTAATGAACATATTTCCATTCTATAATGAATGTCTCTTGCTTCTATCTAATTTCCCATTATCTTACTTGTGATTTGTGCTTTTAAACATGGATTGCTTGTTGTATGATGCTTGAAAAGACCTAGCTTCTAGAGGAAAATGGATTGTATATGGCTATCTTAGGAAATGCTCCTAGGTCCAATTAGTGGATCCCTAGCTAGCACCCTATGTTCCTACATACAACTCCCTTCTCCTACAAGTAGGTATGAGATCTAAGTAGCTAGTATAACAGTGATTAGTGCAATTGCCTAGAGTTTTCTAAAGTCTAGATGGTGAGTAACATGAGGTGAAACACCCTCATCTCTACCCCCATTCCTATCCTTGGCTCTCAATTGCCCTAATACCACTTATCCTATAAACCTAGACTTTCCAAGTCCTATTAGAATTACACCTAGCCCTTGTTCTCCAACTAGTAGCATATGACAGATTCAAATAATACTTGCCTTATTGTTTGGTTTGGCAATATAGATTGAAGATATAAGACTTCCATGCTATGTTACCCTCAAATAATATCATAGTATAATTATTGAATGGCCCACCTATCCATATCATTGCTAAAACCCACCTTGTTAAGTTAGCTTGTGAATGCTAGTTAGTTGCTTGTTCTAAATTGCTTCTTAGTTAATTGCTTAGTTCTTGATAGCTACGTCTTGCTGGGGTAGTTAGTACTCTTTTGAGGTTGCTTTTGTTAATATTGTTAGTTAGTGATAAACTAGGTATTTGCTTGCTCTAGTGCTTAACTTGTCTCTTAGGTGTTAACTTGCATTGCTAGTCTAGTATAACTTAATTGTAGTTCCTTGCCCTTGTTTAGTCTTTCGCCTTGCCTTGCTTCTTAGACTTAACTTGCTTAGGGTAATTTAGAGTATTGATAATATAGTTCCCTTCTTGTCGTTAATTGCTTGCAACCTTAGAGTAATCAAACAAAAAATACCTTTAAACCCTAAAATCTCTACTCTCCACATTAGGAACATAGCTACCTTATCCTATATCTAGTGCCCCTCTCTCCCTATGGATCGACCCCTTTGCTTGACTCTCACCTATAGTATGACATGACCCTATGTGCTTGCGGGAACATATTTTGGTATTGTGAGTGAACCTTGTTTGGGGCTTTATAAATTCAAAATATCACACATGCGCAGAAAATCGCACCAATCATCATATTGGGAAAGATCATTACATGAGTCATATTTGGACAGCTTGTCATATAGTTAGGAAATTCAGAGAGATCAAATTTTAGGTCAGACAAATAGATATCTTTAAATCAAGAGTAATGAAAGACTTTCGTTCCCAACATTTATGGTTCTAGCATCTACATTGGTCTAGGTAGGGGTATACATCCATGATAAAGATTCATATTTCAACAATCCGAGACAAATATCATATTTCAACAATCGAGATTTCATGCTCAAAATCGACGGAGGGTCCCACCCTAGTCCACATGGAGATAACCTCTAAGTCATAAATTGAGAAAGTCATCATAATCACAATTTCAATATTTCAAGATTTGGGAACATGAAAGTCACCAGTCATATATCGTGGGTGATCTCAAGATCCAAATTGGGTGATCATAGGAGTTGAATCAAAATTGTTAATCATGAGTTGAGATTTTGTTGTTCAATATCGAGAGTCAAGTTTGAATAGTAAATTCATAGGTCCAAACATTTTGAAGCTAGGGTTTAGACCTTCAGGTGATCATTCATCCATACACCTAAATTGAGCAATAATTGAGAGACATTTCAAGCATTATTCAACATTTCATAGTATTAATATCAACTCCATTATCATGGTATTCAAGGTTGATGATTGATCTAGGCCTAGGTATTTCTAAGAACTTAACCTCTAACTATATTCAACATCATCATATTCCAAGATTATCATCAAATCGAGGTTCAACATCAAGTATCAATATCACCATGGATTGGACCTACTAGGGACTTAGGTCAAGAAATCCAAATTGGGTGGAAGGGGTTACCTTTCCATACTCTAAATAAACATCAAGATGAAAATTTAGAGGCAGTCATAATAGGGATGTGACTTAGATTAGGGGGATTCATAAGTCAACAACCACCCTAATCTAGCTCATTGGTCTAATTGGTCATGAGTTGCCAATCATTTCCAAATAGGGTGAGTAACAACCGTCAAATCATATTTCATAGGGTCATGATTTTGAAAACCAAGACCATAATAGGGCAACCATACTTGAATATTTTTGTGAGATCAAGGTCATAATCATGTACCCTTCCT
Organism: Alisma plantago-aquatica; assembly: GCA_963693085.1. NCBI lineage: Eukaryota > Viridiplantae > Streptophyta > Magnoliopsida > Alismatales > Alismataceae > Alisma > Alisma plantago-aquatica. The sequence goes on from OY856411.1 coordinate 1,387,573,826, forward strand.
TTCAAAATCAAGGTAAGGGTATATTTTGGTAATCGAGAAGTCAAATTGGATACTTGAGAGTTTGAGCATAATAGGGAGAGATCGAGATCTGGGTCCATCATATTATTCAAATTGAGTCTACAAAGCGGAATAATAGTCAATTGGAGATTTTCCTCTTATAGCAAGTCTTCACATCATGATCTAGGTCTCCCAAAGACATGGTCATTTCGTGGCATGATCATTGCACATATCAAATAGGGGAAGTTTGCTTAATCATACTTGAGGTTTAGTCAAGAATAGAGCAACATGGCTTCAATGAAACATGGACCTCATAAAAATGAGGTATAATGTACAAATTTTCCTTACCTCATTTTATCAAGATTGATATCATTTTACCTCAATCAGAGAAAGCATGTAGTCTAGATTTGAAAAAGTTGAGTTAAAATGATCTAAGATGTCATACATGAGTGCTTAACTATAAGAGTACTTTCATTAGTCATAATAGAGTTTTCAAATTAAGCTTAGATCATGGCATCATTTCACTCATATTTTTTAATTTATTCCAATTTTAGTTTTTCATCATACAGAAGCTACCCATAATTGAGGGATCATGTGATTGATAGTCACGAGTAGAAGAATCACATGAGGAGACAAGAAATTTAACTAACAATCATCTGCTTGGGTGACTTAGGCTATCCTTAAAGAAGAGATGAGATGATAGAAGTCTCTCTAAACTTTGAGCAAAGGATTTTAGTCCTCCTTGGGTTCTTAAGAGGTGTTATGCCTTAGACTATATATATGTGTGCCTATGTGTATAGCTCTGATACCACTTCACAGAACTATTTGTTTCCCTAAATCCACACTCCTAGTGGCTACAACGCCAAAGGTGAGTGGAGTTGGGTGCCCCTCCATAGAATGACATAAATATTACACACAGATAGTATATATGTAAAATTAGTAACAACAAGATATAACAAGATACTAAAACGGGAGATAAGAGATATTTACCCATTTCTAGGTTCAATTATACCCATCAATATTTCATTTCAGAGCTTAGAGTCTTGAGTGCAGCGGATATTCATTTGGTAACTACAAATTCGATAAACAAAATATATTAATGCTAAAGCATTAAGTACACTATGATAGGGAAAGTAAACAGTTTAAGAGTATAATAAAAGTTACTTGGCTAGAAACATCATATAAGAAAGAAGTAGAAATAGGGTGAGAACACTCAATGATATTTTTTATACAAGGCATGTTTTAGGTGTACTTCCATTATACTCAACAACATATTATGGCCATCGACCGACTTCCCATTAGAAGGGTCCATAAGGGTGCTCAAGATTAGCTAACCCTTTTATCGACATGGTCTGCCTTATCTTGACATCTCAACTAATACGCCCAACCTTGTGCCCTTACCCCAAGAACACATGCATGTACACAAGGTCTGTATAACAGACAAGTTCAATTATGTTCAAGGTTTGTTCAACATATTTCAAGAAAAATAAATGTACTAATCCTAGGGAACAAGTATATCAAACAAATAATTATCTATCAAAGTGTTCCTACGAGCATACATACAAATAAGCGAATAACATAATAGGGTCAACAGAAAAACATATCTTATGAGTAATGAGAAAGTTATGATTCTTGAGGGGATTCCTAGAGAGGGCCCAAGCCAACATGGACCTGATAGGTAAAAATACATAATTTGGGATCTTATATCATTAGGGTTTTCATAGTATAAACATGTTCTAGTCCATGTGGATGTTATCTTAAACTTAGGTTTTCAAAGCATTCAATCAATTTTCCATCACGTCATCCAAGCACGTAACTAACAACATAGTTTCAAGTATTATCAAAACTACTTTGATTGTAGGGTTAACATGAACTTTATATTAGATATAAGTTGAGATCATAACTAATATGGGGTCATGGGAAATCATCAAAATTGAGTACTTGTCATGATTAGATCATACAAAACATAACTAGTCATACTAGATCATTTCCAAGCATGATTGGTACATTTCAAAGTCATATGATCATTAATTAGATAGATTTGAGATTTAGGGCTACAAGCATGATAAATCTACTAATTTGATGTCATAAGATACATGTGTAACAATTGATCATTTTTCTTACAAGGATAGAGTCCAAAAAACCATATGTGCAAAAAGGTCAAGCTAGGATTTATGTGTAGACCATAATGGCCCAAAAGAGTGCATGAGTGTGCCACATATCAATTCGTGTCACACAACATTAAAGGGATCAATTTGAGGGTTGAACATGTGAGTTTGATCACCAAGTATCAATTTATGCACGTAGGTTAAGGATTCAAACATGTAAGTACCGAACATCACATGTTAGGGCTTATACACGAGTACAAAAGCAAGGCTTCCAAGTCATAAGGGTTACATCATAGTAAACATATTTTAGATCTTATCTAAATATGTCACATGTATCATAAGATGTTCTAAAAACTAATTGCAATAAACATATGATGCATAGGAATGCTAAGTCCCAAGATTGGATAGTAACATCATGCATTTAACACAAATGGACAACACTTAGGTAAAGATAGTGACTACAAACACATCTAGGTGATCCACTTCATTAATTCAAGTTCAAAAGGAGGTAAAATTTAGTGATCCAAGAGTTGATAGGGAGTTTTGAAGCAATAATACAAAAAGGGGGCAAGATACACCATCAACCATACAAAAATATAAAAGCTATGATTTTTCCAGATATTAGCAGAAATGAAAGTAGATTTAGATTCTGTGATCGATTTTATTGAAAAGAGCACTTTTTTCTTATCAAAATGGTATATAATATCAGTACATTTGAGCAAGGGACATGGAATATACAAGGAATTAAAGTTTGCATATAGAATTGAGATTTACCCCAAAAGACCTTGAGATTGGGCCAACGGTAGGGCAATACTTGGCTCACGACTATGCATCTCACTGGGCTTCTGGTGAGGGCTCATTTCATGTCTGACAGGGGTTCACTCCTAGGCAGCAACATCCTCTAGACGCTGGTGAAAGCCCTACAGTGGCTGGCTACCTCCTTGAAATGCTAGCTCTCCTTGTCCTAGTAGCGTTCGGTCCGCACGCGACACCACTGTTCGTGGTGGACACAACTTGTCGGAGTGGGTAGGAGTTGGGGAAGGAGGGTTCTGAAGAGTCCAATAAGGATCCGAAGGATTACACCATGGCCCTATGAGGCCGGCTGTGGCCCTACCTTGCTTTGAGAGGGGAAGATGCAAGAAGCCCCAAAACAACTCTGTGACAACGCCAATAGGAGTGGGGAGGAGGAAGAAGGTGGGTGTTTCCTGTGAGCTAGGGCTCTCAAAACTCGAATAAAGAAGTGCGAAAAGGAGGAAGGGAGCTTTATAGGCAACAATGGTATCAATTTTCATCAAGAGGCGGGAAAAGGAGGAGATTCATAGTGCCAATATTGGATTAGGTGGAACCGACGTTCATTACGCTGGTCCTCGTATGGAGGTTAGAGAGGGGTCGAGGACCGTTGGATGGAGGTCCAAATCAGGGGATGGGTGATCCAAAGGCCCACATTCGAGATCCCCAAAAATGTATCTTTTGATTGGTCCAAAGCAAGGGACCCAAATTGGCAAAGGAAATGAAAGGTGTGGGGTAAGTGGGCCGTGCACGCCGGGCTTTAGGCCCATTAAGGGCAAAAAAATGATTAAAAGTTCTAGAACAAGGGTAAAATAGTGTGATTTTTAAAGGAGAACATCTCCTTCATCCTAGCTCAGAATCGAGAAAAATTAGGCGCATTGGAAATGTGAGAGTGTCCTCTATACAATGAGCCCAAACTTTGGGAAGAAAGAGACACATAATTGAGACCAAAAAAAGAAAAAGAAAGAGGATGGTGCACAATATAGTTGCAACTTTGATTTCATGTCACATTGAGTATCTCCACTCGTCATGTGGATGCAAGATAACCTCAAAAGGCATCAAAATAACTTGAATCATCAAAATGTAGGCTAGAGTGTAGAAGTAGAGAAAAGGTTATGCGCATAACACATACATGAAGAGAGAGAACATGCTAGGTTATCACAATTCTATACATGTATAATTATCCTTAGATTAGGTATATGAGCATAAAATAATAAAAAAGTTATCAAATTATATAATATGCTTGTATTATAATCATAACAATAAAATGTTACATCAAAACTTTAAAGTGTCATAGACACACACTTGATATATTATTGGGCCAAAAATGTGGCAAGACAACCCAACTTCATTCATTCATCAATGCCATATTTTATACAAAATTTATCCTTGGTTTAAATCAGAAAAGTATCATTAGATACTAGGTACGAAGTAGAAGTATAAAACTCATTAATAGGAAAAAATAAAAACATGATTTTTCTTGTAGTAGGTTAAATATCATGTCCAAAAATTTGATACAAAAATAATATTATTTGCTTCATGAAAAAAATACCCCTAGAGGTCAATTGGCTAAAATTATAAGTTGGACCCAAAATTAAATACTTTTGGGTACAATAAGTAATATGATTAGGAGGTAAGATTACAAAATCATAATTTGTTAGTTTTTTAAATAAATGAAATCAAATAATACTTGTTATTTTTTTTGCAGAATGTAGTCTTTATTATCCTTTTGTAGGTACCTTGTTTGATATTTTGGATGCTTTACTAAAAGTTTTGATTTTAAATTATTTTTCCTTAAAGAAATATGATCACCAGGTTTTGACCCAACCAGAGTTAGGTTGCCACCTAGCTTGTGTCTGTTCAGCCAATGTCAGTGAAGCATTCTCATGCGCCCACACATGCTAACTTTGCAGGGATTAACTTTGATGATGTCAAACTCCCTCATCGATACTCTATCTCATAACTAATCTGCTACAATATATTCATACTTCTCTCCTCTATGTTTGCTATATATTTATGCACCCCTTGGTGAATGGGGAGAGGAGATCAATAAGTTCCTCCTTCAATAACCACATACATTTCCCTCTACTCTCTTTTATTGAGTCTCTTCCACTTTTGCTTTGAAAAAAATGCCACAAAGTCTAGGGGCATGCAGGTGTAACCAAACATCCTTTTTACAGTGCGACACTCTCGATCCTCAAATTGGGGCTACATTTCCTTCTTCCCTTAGAAAGTAAAAGACCCATTCCTATAACAAGCAAGAAAAATTCATGATCTGGGTTCTCTCTTATTTTTTAGATAATTAAAAAAAATAGAGAATTTAGGGAACCTTCTCTAACCTCATACCGATTATGATAAAAAATCATACATATTTTTGTTGAAAGATAAAAATCTGATACAGATTGTTCTTAACATTTCATCCTCAAATCTAACCAACTAATGTATTATCCTCAAAATTATATTAACTACCCCATAAAAGTCACTAAAACTCAAATTCAATTATATCATTATATATAATTTTCAAATTTGGTCGTAATATGAAAATAAGAGATAAGCCTTTAAAATTTTAGTCATCTAACATTTGTAGATGTAATTCTAACTTATATAGATGAACCAACTTTATAATAGCTCAATGAAAAATCATCTCTACCATTGAACAACCTACAAATTCTCTAAAACCTTTAAGCCAAGATCAAATTTCATAATGTTAATCTCTCCACAAAGTTTGACCAATAAAAGTTACTTTTGAACAACTTATTATCTTATACTTAATCATATCATTTTTGGGTTCATCAAGGCTAAAAATAAATATATTCATTAATTGGATGATCAATTCAATCCCAAGTTTCACTATACTTGAAACCCTATCTTACCATACTTAAACAAAAACAAAAAGAATTCCCAAAATCATAATTACTATTAACATACCTCACAACTGGTCCAAATTGCATAGACCATCCACTTCCTTATATCATTTCTGGAATATTGTTCTTAACATGTAAATAAACCTAAAATTGTTTTGGATCCAACTAGCATGATAAGGTATCAAAATTACATATTCAACCTATAATCCAATAAAAACTCACATGGGCATAATTTGGGATATAAGTTTTGAATCTTTGGCCCATATGTCTTACTCTTGTCCTAATATGGTTTCATCACATGAATATATTCACTTAAAAATATATTAATACTATGGTGTGATAGTTCACCACTACCTAGGTATGGTGTAATGTATGTACATGATAGGTTTATCGACTAGATACTAGGTTTTAAATATAAGGTTGTCACTATTCATTTAATACATATGATCCTCCATGGGTCTAGGGTTGGATTTTACTAGTATGAAATCATAACTTATGAAATATAGATCCAAACATGGTTAGGGCCATCAGTAACTAGAAATAAGGCTTGAACCTATGTGCTCATTATGTGCATATTCCAGGATCCTAAAAGTGTAATCAGGTATATCGAGGTATAAATTACACATTATTTGGTGATTTTTGAAGAACTAATTCTATTTGCATAAAATTAATAGAATTTGAGTTTTTGGAATTAGGATACTAGATTTATATTTGTTAAAATGATTTTCCCTTTTAAAAGGAACTCCCTTTTCAAAATCATCATATTCGTATACTACTCAGAAAGTATCCTTCACCTCCTAAAAGGGAGAACCTAGTAGACTATTGTACTCCTTGATGTGTAAACCAACTCTAAACTTCATAAGAGTTATGTATCACCCACTTATTCTTATCCATCACTCCTTACTCAAACACATGGCTTTAGATATTGAACTAACCATTCTCATTAATGTGGTTCCTAAATTACTTTATGCTTCACTAATTGGTGACTTGGTTCAAGAAATTACACATTTGTGTACATGTAGTAAAAATAATTTTGATTATGGATTCTTTTGCATGTAAAACATGAGAACGCATACAAATTAAAGTCAACCAAGTCACCATACCAATGTCTCCATATTTCAGTAATTTGTCACATTACTAGTGCTTAATTAGGGATGTCAACAACTAGAACAAAGGGAAACATGCACACACATATATGTGTGTGTCTAATATGTATACATACATATATATGTATATAGATGCATATCAACTAAAAGGATAAATGGTACCTTCATGATTATCCTCATAGAGTTTTTAATATCAATGGCATAGACATGACCTACACTTCTCTCAGCATATCTTCCTCCAATATTGATAGTGACATTGTTCCTTGGAGGCATTTGAAGTAGTTTGGTCTGATGCATATACACAAAGTAGCTATTATTTATATGGTGCACATCCAGCCCAAAGTTGTGGACATATATGTTAGTTATGTCCAAGATCTCCACAATGGCGACATGTGACTTGGAAGTCTAGTTGTGGAACATTTGAATTTCTTGCTAGAAGGCAATTGCCAAGAGGATATTGTCTTTCAAACTTAGCACGCCAATCCCTCTTTTGGTCTTCACCTAGGAACTATATTTCATTATTCTGATCTTGTTGTTTATAACCTGGATAGGCATCAATCTTCATAGCTTCATCCACAACCTATTGGAAAGTTAGTGGAGTTGGGAAACTAGTGCACTATCGATGACGTAGTTGAGTCCCTCAAGGAACATGTTGGCACACCTTTTCACATCCAAGCCCTTGGTGTATAATTCGAATAAGAGGAGCTTTTATACATATACACCACAATGATGAAGTGTTGCTTCAGTTGATTCAACTATGATCCCTCCTTCTACGTGATATAGAGAATATGTACTCCACATGAAAGAACACTAGAAACCACTTCCAGGCCACTAAAGAGATCTCTTATGTATTTGTGACATTATTTCACCAATGGCAAGTGAATCCATCTTGAACATAGGTTTAAAACCTGAATGTTTGGTTCTCATGTCATGTCATTACCTCATACATATGCCCCATTGAGAACACCAAATTTTAGCCTTGTTGAACATGTTGAGATTGTTCTAACCCCAAATGCCGTCTAAGACATACCCATGATGAACCTAGAACCAATACATATTTATGTACCCTAATTCAGGCTCCCTATAAACCCGACATGTATTAATATGATAGTCTAGTGCAATGAGGAACTTAGGTTATGAGAATCCTTGTCTTCACTACAATCATGCCTACATGAATGTATTACCCTTGTGCGAGGTAATATAGAAATCATGGTTTTTTTAGTGTTAACATACATTATAGGCCCCAATAATAAATATATTTTCCCTAAACGTGATAAGTAAAGGATGGTTAGATAGCGCCTAGATGCCAACTATTAGTGGAATCGGTGTAAAATAGTCAAATAAACAACAATTTGACATTTGTTCATGGTTAATTAAAACTCATGTAATTAAAAAAATACTTATTTTGGTGATCCAATAATATTACATAATAGGTTTTGTAACCATAAGCCCAATATAATGACCAATTGATGTATTCATAGACATTATTATGTCACAACCTTAATTAGCAAACATTGTGAACCTAACATTTTTAATAGTATCTAAAATGACAAATATACCTAAACCAGTAATAATTCTTTGACATACCTTAAATACTATATCATTTATGGACTAGATTGTATTTATTCAAATTATATTATCACTTAATAGATATAAAAGAGAACTTGAGCATAATTATGTAGATTGTTGGGAATAATGCTAAGGGAAAGATCAACGGTTTAGATTCTAAAAAAATGTTACATAATGGAAAACCTTTGAGGTGTATGATGTGATCTATACACTCTAGTGTATTCTTGCCTGAATCTTTCTCTATACACACACACACAAACATACACACACAGACACACACACACATATATACACATATATACATATACATACATATATATATATATATATATGTATATATGTGTGTATATATAAAATATGTTTAAGAAGATCAACGGTTTAAGTTCTAAAAAAATTGTTACATGATAGAAAACCATTGAGGTGTATGGTGTGACCTATACACTCGAGTGTATTCTAGCCTAAATCTCTCTCTCCTCTATATATCTCTCTCTCTATATATATGTATGTATATGCTTATGTATACAACTTGAGGTCATTCATACACTTACAGGTCATGCATAGAAAGAGACAGAAAATGACGCATTTCTAATTATTTATGTGCACACATTTTGTTATTATTGGTGGTGACTTCCAACATCTAAATGGGCTCAAATTTTGCATGCGGTCTACTATTCTTATGCCATTTAAGATCAATAGTTTAGATTTTGTAGAAAAATGGTAAATATAGGAAAACACCATTGGGGTGTATGATGTGATCTTACACTCAACTATATATGTATATATATATATATATATATATATAGAGAGAGAGAGAGAGAGAGTATTATAAACCCCTAATGATGTGCATCACCGTATAATATAGAGACATGAATGTAATGACAAGTGATTCTACATGCCTTAATTCGTCGAGCTTGTGAGATTCACCTTGTGTGGATGATGTTTACTAATTTAACTAAAGAATATCTAATAATGTCCAAATTACTAATCATCAAATCAACTTAACTATTCAAATTATATTTTGCAAATTAGATGTCATAATACTTTCTTTGAGTCCTTATTGTTGTAGTCTTTATTAACCATACAATATAGGGTAATGTTTAATAATTTAACGAAATGATCTAAGTTGGTATTATCTAATTTAATTAAATCATATTGGATGATTCCTAAATGATTAGTCATCATATAAAATAGAATATAATTGTATCTTTTAAACAATGTTTTGCTAATTATGTGTCATGTTGCTTTCTTTTAAAATCCTTTTGTTGTGGGATCTACTGAGAGCCACTAAAGCAACATCAGATGACAATTGTATAATCTCCTACCTCTAGACAAAATTCTTATAGTTTGTAATATATTCACATGTTGAGATCTCCCTCTCATGTTCACTTTGCACAATGATTCTGTACTTGTTGTTTCCTCTTATTTTTCCAAACCTAGAACACCCCAACATGAATCATATCAACCCTTATACATAAATACCCAAAATATACTTCCTTCTTTTATCTATGATATAATCCATCCATCACTAGACTTCTATAGAATTCAAACTACATAATCTTTATATCTTATATTATCTCAGAATACACTAGATACCATCCTTATCCTATATTGAGGTTTATACTCACAAGAATCCCATAGTCATCTCAATACAACCTCAATTCATAAATTTTACTAAATCCATGATAGTACTTTTAGTCCCGACACTACTAATCCATTATCACTGCCAGTTACTCCCAATTTAGCTCATGACTCTCTACTCAAAATCTATTACAGTTGGCCTTTACATCTCGATTGATGCCTTGTTTCATTTCATGATACACTGAGTAAAATGTGGCTGGATTCGCTAGAGACCCCTCAAGCCTCGCCACCCTGACAACTTCCTTGGTGACATTTCTTTGTTCCCTAATTGTTCTCTTGACCACCAATCCCAGTTGTACATTTCAACATAATTCTCCATTAATTTCCTTATTACTAGTTTTTCTACCATTCAAGGCCACTCCAAATATATTTATAATGCCTAGGGAAGTATTTGTTCCCTCTACCTGTGGTTTATAACATACCCAAGTCTAGGCTTCCAACCTAATCATTCCTTACCTTATACCATTTTATTAATATTGAACTTAATATCATCTCCCTAACTTACAATATACTAGGATGTTTACAAAATGTAAGAAATATTGTTTTAACTAATAACCATTTCATTTTAGGATTAATTCTAATTAATTAGAAAAATGTTGAAATTAGGGAGTAGTTTCTATAATTTTACCATCATAACAGATCTCAATTCAAATTTGGTTCTTTAAATTTTTCCTATAACCTTATGAGAGATGTGGAGGATCAAAAATGAAAAAAGTAAAAGATAACGTAAGGAAGATATAAATATAGTAAAAGATAACTCCTATTTCAATTCATGGTTATATATAAAAAAATATCAAAAGTGGAAACTTGACTAAAGTATTGATGAAAGATGGATACATGTTTTAAGAAAAATATTTTATGGGTGGCTAATCCAAAACAAGCATAATTGTCAAATGTGGTAACCAAGTAATTATCATATTAATATTTATTTAAATAATACTAAAAATGCATTGTATGCTAGATGTCTTGATGTATGATATCATACATGAAATGGATATTAAACTCGTATTTTGTACATCACTATTGGGCTACATGTCAGATTTCACTTTGATTGAATAATGTTTTATCTTAAATGAATCACAAAACAAAATAACAAGATAATTCTTTAGGATCCCAATTTTAGATATTATTCATGAAAGTGGGGATTTCTAAAAGTTCTCAATCTTATTACTTTTAGGAATCAAATCTAAAATGATTAATTTTTAAGTAATAGGTTCAATTTTCAAAAGTTATGAATATTATTATGCACCATCATGCTAATGTCTTCGTATCTAGATCTTTAGCCAAAAAACTCCCTCTCGCACTGTTGGATCATTATCTGAAAACATGATGGTTGTCTCCTTCCCTTGGTAGGATGCTAGTTTCCATAGGATTATAGAGTCATCATTTCCTTCATGATTTCTCCCTCCTCCCTCTATGGATATTTGAGATTTCTTCACATTCGGTTTCCTTGTGTGTTTCCGCATCAGCTAAATCTAATTTTCCTTACATATTCCCTCCCTAGTGAAAATCCTTAAATATCCTTCCACACTTGTTTTCAAGAAGCCTTGATGACTAACCCTAGGCACCAACTATGAGTTGTGGAGCATCCTTTCCACATGTTGAGCTTTACCCACCCTTCAATTTCTCCTATAAAACATAGGGGTATGGTAGACAAACCCATCTTGTTGATCTGACCTACTATTTAAGTGTGAGTATTATAAACTACTATGTTTCAATCAAGCGGGTTTGCACGTTCCTCTAGCATTTCAGAATACAATCCTGAGCTCCTTCTTCTATAGAATTTCCCTAAGGTCTCCATCTCAACACTCTATTGGTTAGTTCCATGGAACTTTGTTAACATGGTACTCTAGGCCTTGTCCCAATCTGGAAATAGTGCCAACAAGTCTCTAAGTATGTTTTGAATCTCCCCTAGATGAATTTTTCTATATGCACCGGGTAAATCACTAAAACATAGTTCTTTTCATCCTTTTGTATGTCCTGGACTTGTTATCTAGTTTGATGTGTTTTATGTTGTCACTATTTTTTCATGATGTCTTTGATTCTACACAGTATCTATGAATGTGATGGAGTAGTTGTTTTGTTATGTAGTTACTTTGTGGTTAATTTGTGCTTCCTTACATCTATAGTCCTAACAATACACCCTTCTGGTGATGTGAGCACCCAGGGACCCCAAATCATGGGTCTCTGTGACCGATTCGGTGAAGGGAACTCACTCATATTGCTATGATGAGTTTTTCATATATACCTCAAGTTTGATGTGTGACTTTAGAGCACCATATGCTGTTCATTTCCAAGAATGGAACAAGCATTCTTTCTATCATTTTCTCGATTGCAAACCCCCTTCTTGATCCACCATTGTCTTATACATGTGGGTATTTTTGTATTTTTCAAGAGATTCTATATTGTGCACATAGAATTTTGATTGGTTTCCAAATGTTTGATGTGCCCTATCACACCACTAGGCTATTAAATATGAAATGAGGGCAAGCTTGGACTTTTGGCATCAATTTCTTTTCAAAAATCCAATAGAAATATGTATCTTGTGAATTTCATAGTAAGGAATTTTGGAATTCACAATAAATCTTTTGGCATCAATTTCTTTTCAAAAATCCAATAGAAATATGTATCTTGTTAATTTCATAGTAAGGAATTTTGGAATTCACAATAAATAAATAAATATATCTTTGGAGTAAAAATAATATATACTGACTGGTCAAGGTTTTATAATCTAACTCAACAGGATTAAAAGGGCATTTTTAGGGTTTTGTCTATATGTTGGAATTAAATCTTAATTGTTATGTAAAATGTTACTGGGTGTGTGGGACACTAACTTGGACTAGGATTTGAACACATACTCTTGTAAGAATGAATATATGCTATGTTAATCCACTTTATTTCCTTTTAGGCATGTTGATGATGAAAACCCTAGTATCTTATATGAGGCATAATTGTTGAAAATGATCACCTCTTTCTAAACTGATGTAGTCTTCTAAGTATCCTTTTATTTTGGGATTACCCCCTAATTGGTTATGGATTTTTTTATGAAATAATTATTGATGGTCCTCTTACCTAAACATAATATACATGGATGTTCGCATCCCATTTAATGTGAAATGAACTACAATTGACTGAACGTTCACTTGCCTCTCTGTTGTGCACATGCATTAGACTAATACTATTTAGACTAGTGGTACCTCTCTATTACCATATAACACTATGTGTGTATACCATCTATAGTGTGCTTTTCCACTTATTGATATGTAAGATGTGCTTATTTCCACATACGGTGTGCATTTTTTGCCCAACCGCTTTTGACGTGAGAGTTTATGGGTCTCAACCATGCTTAACTAATCTTAGTCTAATTGTTTTTATATGCAATTCTTGTGATTGAGATATTATTGATGTGAAGTTGTTAAGGAAAGAGATCATCTTCGTTAATAATTCATTTTGTAATTAAATGCCTCGTATTTTAACCAGGATAATATCTTGAATGAACTTCCTCTTGAATTACCTATATATATTAAGTATCCTTTTTAGCTGTGAACTTTATACTTATTTTACCCTTTTCCATTATATACTCAATCGTTTCTATATTGCACATACTTAGTCTATACTAACACACACACACTCTTTTGTTTCCTCTTTCTGGGTGTTTTTCCCAACCGACCCAAATACACGTGTGTTAGAGGAAGATGCCCAAGGTGGGTTTGTACCGGAAAGTAGAACTTTGATGATAGCTTTAGATGACCAGTTTTCCCTCTACAATTGACCCTTTTGTACAATTTAAGTTTGTAGCTTCTCATGTATATCATTCCACCCTTAAAGGGTGATGAACAATGTAAATGCATTATTTTTTAAATTATGTAATGGTTGTAATACTTTGGATGCTATATATTCATGAAGCATGTATATTATTCTTTTGAGAAATGAATAATAGATCTAATTTGTCATACTTATTAGTGTGTTTGTATTGGATGGAATTATCCCTAAATTAAGTAAGGAGTGAATCCCCTTTAGGTTCTCGCTCCTCACATGGTTCTTATCTTATGAGAATTGAGCACTTTCTATTGTTGGATGGTTGTTTGGGGCTATATATTCATGAAGCATGTATATTATTCTTTTGAGAAATGAATAATAGATCTAATTTGTCATACTTATTAGTGTGTTTGTATTGGATGTAATTATCCCTAAAATAAGTAAGGAGTGAATCCCCTTTAGGTTCTCTCTCCTCACATGGTTCTTATCTTATGAGAATTGAGCACTTTCTATTGTTGGATGGTTGTTGGGGGCTAATCGAGGATATGAAACCACACATTCCTTTTCTGTGATTTTCCCATTCTTTGATTTCAAGAGGTAATTATAGAGATGGACAATTGTCTTTTGAGCATAATTTTCTTCTCTATTATCCAAATGGATATGAGATGGGTAGTTGGATGATTAGCCCTATCGCATTGCTATAGTCATAACACGTAATACAAGTTAAATAAGATCATTTTGAAGCACCGATATGAGTCTAACTTATAGTAAATAAGTTAATCTTAGAAATACATAACTAAATAATTTCAAAATTAAAGATATAGTTGTTTGAATAAGAAAACTAATTCACATCAAATAATATATTTGATGACCAAAATCCCCTAGAAATAAAAGTTTGTTTTCAAGGTATGGATTAATATGATAGATTAATTATCTTGATCTTTAATTTACCACTAGGTAGAGTAATACCCTAATTTGGGCCTATGGTGTGGTTGATATCTTTGGATTTGAGGACCAACATATGTTGTATTCCTCCTATTTCATATTGGCAAATTAACCTCTATTTTATCTCCTTTCGTAATTGAGGCATATCTCTATGGAATACATATTATATGTCTACTTGGCCTACTTTGAGTATTTCCTTTTGGTACTTATAAGAAATTTTATATGATCTACTTAAATTTTCAAATAGAACTCTAACTATTGTATCTAAATCCTATTATCTTACAAAGGCATTTTATTTGAATAATGAGAGATTTGATCCATTTTAGAGATGGAATCCTAATTGATTCATTTTTTTGATTGAAATTTACTTGCATTTACATTGGTCATGCTTTTTATGAGGTAACACTAGATTTATACAGTTAAATTTTTGGTATGTATGTTTTTAGATGGAGGTTATGTGCCCCACACCTGAAATTTGCACTGAACATATTATCTTTGTGGGGGGGGGGGTGTTATGTGATGCTCTGTGAGGAATTTAGTTATTTGTATTGCTTTATTAAGTATAGGTTATGTGCCTAGACATTCATTGTTGTTACATTTTAACCAATATTGCGTCTATATTGTGCATGCATGTCATTCTGATTGGTTATGTGCCCAGTTCTGACTTGAATATGCTTTTATAGCATACAATACTATTGGTAACTTGGAAAGTAACTTTGAGAATACCTTTAAATATAATATATTATTTTGCATACATGTTCATAATAACCTAATTTTCCTCAATAACATATTTTCACCTTGAGGTCATGTTACAAATGGAGCATTTATGTGTTGGTTATATTTCTTTCTCCTTTTTTGGCATCCTTGTTGTTTTATTTTGTTGTCAATTTTCCATGATTATTAGTATTACCAAAATAATTATGCACATTCCAAATTTTCTAACATTTCTCCATTTTTATTTATCTTTGTGGATCCTTATTCCCTAGCCTTGTAGATGAAGGGATCACTACAGGGGTTGATCTTGTTGTTCCAAAGCATGCATAGGAGTAGGTGAAATTTTTGATATAGAGTTGGAATGGCCAAGTTTCCTCTACATCTAGTCATTATTAAATATTTAGTTTTTCTCTATGTATCTACCCATATGGGTGAAGTGACATGATACACTTGAACTTTTTTTATAGTTAGATTGTTTCTTAGGTGATAAATCTTTGGTATCTAAACAAAATTGAATATTGAGTTATGAAATGTTCACCCCATTTGTGAGAAAACTAGAGTGACATTTAGCATGTGGTATGTTTCATTTATTTAATCGAGTAATCAATAATTCCCCTCTTAGGCCCCATTTGTAACAAGTATGGTATCAAACCCAAGGCATTTGATTAATCTTATTTTTCAATTTATCCCTCATAAATTCATTATACTTATAGAACCCTTACATTAGAAGAGGTTTCAGACAAGGCGATCCATTCTCTCTTAACCTCTTTGTTTTAAGTCTTGAGAGATTGAGTTAGCTTAGTCAGATTGAAGTTAGATGTAAGAAGTGGACACCTATGCACGTTTCCAGAGGAAGCCAAGCTATGTCTCACGCAACATGCACTGACAACATTATTATTTTTTCCAAGGTTGAGGTGCAACAGATGCAGGCGACCAAGGAATATTTTACATAGTTTGAGGGTGCCTACATACATTGTTTGTCTGTAGAAAACACCATACTCTTGTTCTCGGCATCCACATCATGGGATGTCAGAGATGCTATTGGTGATGCAAGTGTGATTAAGGAAACAAAAGACCTAGGCAATTATCTCGGTGTCCTTGTAATTCATGACAAAATTATAAATGATACCTATGAAGAGATTATGCACAAAGTTGAAGGACACACCAATGGATGGTCTACAAAAAAACTCTTGCTGGTAGATAGAGCTTTCCTAATCAAATTCATTCCTTGGAACACTATGTAGATGACCTGTATTCCAAGCATGATATGTACATATGTTGATCAGAAACACACAAATTTCTTTGGTATGGTTTTAACAAGTAAAACCGGATATCCCTACTAGCTTGGAATCTAGTCACATTGCAACATATTGAAACCTAGGGTCTTACCCTATTACATGATTAGGAGGTTAGTATTCTATGATCCTTAGATTTGATAAAACAAGGATGGAGATATACCTAAATGTAGTTGTTGGCTCCACTAAAGAATACAATTAATGCATGTAACATGGTTAACCCAATGGTAGCTTTGATATATATAGACTTGAAAATAAATATAATACATTTAATGGCACAATGTTCTATAATCAACATCACATAATATGATATTTGTCACATGTGTTTCTTCTGATAACTGATATTCACATAATGGCCAAGATATATATAATAAGTGGCACAATGTGCTTAACATATGAACATGAATAACAATGTGAATTTTCATATCCAAGGATATGGATAATGTACCATTATCTATAAAAAAATTGAATTGATGGAATGAATAGATTAAATAAGTAAAATATGGAAATTCATGCATAACAATTTAAGGTAATTATTTTGGTAATAATGAGAAGTTTTCATGACTCAATTTAGTGAATGTTGATAACAATGATATAATATTATAATACATATAATGGTGATGAGCCTAAAACCTAATTGGTTTACAACTCATATAAGAAAACTTTAAAACCCAAATCCAATGACAAAATATGTAAGCTGGATGAGTTCCAAGCAAGAGACATCTGTCGATTTTACAATAGAGGTTGAGTATATTGTTGCATCTAATGCAACAAAGGAGGCTGTATGGATCAAATAGTTCATTTCAGAACTTGGGGTAGTTCCAAGCATCAACGATGCAATTGATCTATATTATGAAAACAATGGAGCTATTGAACCAAAATTGCATTAGCATTCCAAGAACATACAAAGGTGGTTCCACCTTATACAAGAGATCATACAATGAGGGGATGTGAAGATTTGTAGAGTACCGACTGAAAGCAATGATGTTGCCCCCTTGATGAAAGCAATTTTGTAGTAGAAGCATGAAGGTCATGTTAGATAACTTGGGATTAAGTTCATGGAAGATTGGCTCTAAGTGCAAGTGGGAATCTATTTGTATGTATGCCTAGAGAGACAATCACATGATGATTGTAATGGCATATATTATAAGAAAATTGATTGATAATAAGGCAATATTACAATTCATTCTATTTTATTCAGTTATGAGATAATGATGTTATATATAAATGTCTAAAGAATGATATTACTCGATGACGTATGATTTTAGGTTGAGGACATAGACAATGAGATCATACAAATGTTAAGAGCATATACATTCTTGTTATGTTTCTAGTTAGTTGTTATTATGGAAGTTGATAGACAACAATAACACTTAAGAGTAGAGTGTGTGTTGGTTGATGATAGAATCTCATTAAGTCATGATATGTGATATCAATCCAAACACATAGATACTTGTATATAATAGTTTATGGAACAAACACACCTTGAGAGTGATGCATGGATACCATGATTGGTAGTCACAATCATCTCTCATAGTGATGGTGGTGATTGTGGTTCTTAGACCTGAGATCACTACACTCATCAAATGTTGTTCGATGTACTTTGACATCATCCACTGTGACCTTGAATAAGGGTTGCCATAATGGTGGTGCTCAGGTGCATTGTGACACATGAGGATGATTGTAAGTGATGTAGATGGGATTTTTCCCTCCTATAAGAGTATGATATCATGTCCACTTGACAAGTGAGACTGAGAAATGCATGGCCATGCTCATGTGAGTCAATATGTGATATTGAGCTCATATATATATATATATATATATATATATATATATATATATATATATATATATATATCAGTCGGTCTACTCTAGTTCAAGGAACATGGATTGAATGTTGAAGAGGATGACGATTCCATGCCTCGAGTTCAATCTAGATATCAGTAACAAAGGAACTATACGATCATAGTAACACCAATCACATACTGTAGGTTGAAGTTGTTCTCCAACTTTTCGATTACTTGGGTAGCAATGATGTCTTGCTAGGTACCACTCATTGCTCGTGATGTCATAAATTAGTTATGGACATTCACTGCTAACATAACTTGGAACCTATAGGGTCACACACATATATGATGCACCTGGAATAGGGGTTTATTCATGAATATACTTTGAACTTAATTACTAAAGTGTTAGGTATTCTATTTAAACAACAATAACTGAAAGTTGACTTACTGGACTGTGAACTGACCAGTTCAAGTGTTGAACTGATGATTCAAGTGTTAGGTAAATTTGAACCAGTATTGGCAGTCAAAAGTCTAAAACAACTGATTCATAAAGTGAACCAATCAGCTCAGATATGTGAACTGATCATTTGGTTGATCAATATGATTGGATCAATGATTGATTCTGATGTCATGTTGTGCATTAATTGAATATTAAATGTCTATACAAGTGCAATTGGGAAACATAGTGAATGACCAATTCAAGAGTTGAATCGATCATGTCATGTGTGAATAGATCGTTTCACTGGTGAACTGACCGGTTTAATTGTAGTTTGTAGGTTTTTAAAATTCATGAAATTCCATCTCTTCAACTCTCACTCATGCTAGAAATCATGACCTTGACCCTCCTATAAGTAGAGGGATAGTCGAGGTTTGCTAGAGACACAACAATAAGCTCTAACAATTGTTATCTTCTCACTATTGTGGTAACATGAGAACCTTTGCAAGTCCTACCCATCAAAGGGAGGGACAACAAGGGAGAAATAATTGGGAGAGCAAGTTGACACTAACACATTGACCAGAAGGGACAACTCCTTTTTGTCTATTCATCTACAATGATAGGAGTTCCTGGTTGTCTGTTTGGACTGCTATAGAGGCGAGGAGGCTTTTGCCACCCTCTAGGAGGACAAAGTCAAATGTTGTCTATGGTGGTCAACCAGGAGGCTGCTACTGACGCTGTCTAAGTGCATCTTGAATAAAGATACACACCACAACAAGGGATAGTTTTTGGGCTTGCTCCAAGACTAGGTATAAACCTTGCAACCCTCCTTATTATATAGTTGTTGATGCCATCTACTGTCTAAGGGGAATGCGACAGTTAAATTTGGTGTCCACTACCTTATTTGATGCCATATTTCCCTACACTTTATTATTGGGGAGTTTTGTTATGTGACTTACTTTATCGGGTTATGGGTTATGTGCCCAAACCACCATTGTTTATTTATATTTTACTAGTATTGTGTTTATCTGACTTGCATACAAGTTAATTATTAATGTTTGATGGGTTATGTTCCCTAAATTCTTTATGTGTGCATTTGTTGCACATCTTAGTTTTGCTTAATTGCAAGTTTGATTATTGTTCATCATCTTATTGAAACTCCTATTCTTGGGATATCCAATTGGATAATACTTTCCTCTTGGATGGGTAGCCTTGTTATATTTGATGTCCCTTTTCCTAACGTTTCTCAATCCCTATTAATATGCTCATGTCGACACTTTATTTTGATAATTTCCACTTTATATTTTGGGGGGGGGGGTATGCTTTCAACTCCTTAGGTAGAGAGTAAGGATGAGAGGACCTCAGTTTACTTGGACATATTCTAGAGTAGATGATCCTTCTTGGGAAACAAATTCGAGGTGGTTATATAACCCTCCATTGGTCCTATGCTATAGATTAGTTTCCTTTTTACATCACCCTACGCGGTGAAAGATTAAGATATAGTCAAGCATTCTACAAGTTAGATATTCTATTTTCCATTGCTAAAATTTGATATCTTGAAACACACTGTTGAATAAATTAGATTATAATCTCTTTGAAAAATTTGGTTGTGTGTTTGGCATATGGAATGTTTCCTTTGATTTGATTTAGTGAGTAGATGATTCCCTCTTGGGTCCCACTCCTTACAACATGTCATCATAGCCAATAATGGTCGGTTATCTAACTATTTCAGTCTTATCTCCCTTGGGATGTTTACCTTTTTCATAGATTGCTTATGCCTAGTACCTTGCCTTGTGTATGCATACCCTTATGGATACAGATAACTTCATTGCCAATAACCTAGCTGGTTTTAGACACCACATAACCCAAAGTACAAAATGTTGAGGATGGAGCCTCTTTTTACCACTCTTAGGTCTCAGGTTACCCCTACAACAAAGAGTTATTCCTCATTGGGTCAGGCTACCCCGACATCTAGTATGGTTAACACGAGTTCAGGTATCTCCCTTGAGAAAGAGGTGTCATATCTAAGATAGTTGCTTTCTACAACCCTAATGGGAATGTTAACCCAGTTCATACTCCAGAAAACCCAAGGAGTACACCCTTTCCAGGTTCATGAAATTGCAACCCACATGCTTTAAAAGATGACGTGATATCATTATGGTGGACAAGGCTGATGACTGGGTTCTCACCATGGATCGTACTTTCTAGGGTATGGCATGCCTTGAGTACTAGAAGGTTAGGTTTTCCACCTACATACTTGATGGACCTGCTCTCCATTAGTGGGATAGTATTGCAAGGACTCGAGATATCATTTCTATGTCTTCGATGCAATTTTTGGTTAACCTTCATGATAAGTGCATCATATCTGCTGCTCTAAGTAAGAAGGAAGTAATGTTTTACAATATAAAGCAACACTCCTTTTTTGTGGTGGAGTATGTGAAAACGTTTCTATTGTTGGAAATGTATGCCAAGGGATTGGCTGAGGAGAGGCATGCTAATATGGTCCTGAAAGGACTCAGCTACAATATCGAATGTACTCTAGTGCACCAACTTTCTTTGGCATTCCAACACTTGGTTATTAAATCTATCAAATTTGATGCTTATCTAGGATATCAACCCCAAGATCATAATAAGAAAATGAAGTTATTAGGTGAAGAACATAAGAAGGACAAAGTTATTAGGTGAAGAACATAAGAAGGACAAGTGTGCTAAGTGTCATGGTTATCATCCTACTGGGAAGTATCCTCATGTGGGAAATAAAACAAGGCCTCAACATAACTTCTAGGTTATATGCCATCGTTGCAATGATCCAAAACATTACCTACCTAGATGCCTCCATCTTTGTGATGGACGTGCACCGACTCAACAAAAACAACCTCAGGAACCTTCCCAAAAAAATAATAATGGAACAAGACATGTTCAGATACGTGCTAGAATATTCTTTTCTTTGGATGGCCAAGAGGTTTATGAAGAAGAGCATGTTGAAGGTCAGACTTAATATCTTAGTTAGGCTTTATAGAATTGTTTCCATTTTCTCATGTTAGATGATCCCTTTGGGAATGAAAGTGATTAAGTGCATGAGTTTGGATGGACTACTCTTTGTACCTATAGGGCTTTATGACTTATAATGTTAAACCTTTTAAGGGGTGGAGAGTAGTTGGTCTATAATATATAGATGATTACATTGAGGATGAAATCTTTTAAGGAGTGGAGTGTTGCAACATACCAATGCCTAGGATCTTACCCTATTCCATAATTAGGAGGTTAGTATCCTTGGTTCCTTAGATTTGACCAAACAAGGATGAAGTTATACATTAATGTAGTTGTTGGCTACACTAAAGAATACAAATAATACATGAAACATGGTTAACCCAATGGTAACTCTAACATATATGGGCTTGAAAGCAAAAATAAAACATTTAATGTCATTGGGTTCTATATTCAACATCACATAACATGATATATGTGACATATGTTTTCTTAGAAAACCAATATTCAAATAATGGCTAAGATAAGTTTGATAAGTGGTTCAATGTGATTAATACATGAATATGTATAACAATGTGAATTTTCATGTCCATGGATATGAAAAATATGCCATTATTTAATCAAATATTGAAATGATGAATTAATGGGTTAAATAAGTAAAACATGAAAATTTGTACATAATAATATAAGGTAGTTCTTTTGGTAACAATTAGAAGTTAACATGACTTAGTTTAATAATTGTTGATAATAATGATGTAGTTTTATAATACATATAATGGGGATGATCCAAAAACCTAATTGTTTTAGAACTCATAAAAATACTCCAAAACCCAAATCTAATGATAAAATTGTGTTCCTTTGGTCCCAATTAGCTTAAGTTCCAATTTTGAAATTAAATGAACAATCCTAGATATCTTAGTTTCTTTTGTTCAAGAAAATATGACTTTTACTCTAAAATATTAAATAATATGGTTGATGACTTCAAAGGTGGAAAATATTCTAAAAAAAATGAATTTTACGTACCAAAATTACTCTATGTGTGAACTTTTACATTAATAGAATACTACTAGATGCCTTAAATTAATTAAGGAAGAAAATTTAGGATAACATTTAAAAATGTTAAATAAATATTTGATATCACCAAAAGAAGAAACTCATTCCAAGATCTGATTCTTCATGTCCTAATAGGTCTAGGTACCAAATTTGGTATTAGTTGGAACTTGTTTGAGCTTTAAATGAAGTAGGAAAGAAAGATAAATTAAAACATATATTTAATACTATATTAGTTCGATTTCTTAATGTTTCTTAGAATTTCCCTTGTCATGTTGTCACAGTTGTATTTCGGTTTATTTGATCTATCACACTAAAGTTACAGATGTCCATGATCTACTTCAATTCAAACTCACACGCGTACCTTTGGTCTTGATCAAACGGTCATTGAGTCGTCTCCTACCTTCAATAGGAGACTACGTCTGTGTTTACACATGTTGTGATTTTCTTTTAGCTCTCTCTCCCCCAACAAAGAATCATTTTCCACAATTTTTTCACCGACATTTTCCTTACATGATTTGAATTTACCGCCCCCCTATACAACTATCTCCCCTAAATAAGTAAATATCATATTTCCCCTTCATGCTTTTCAAAACGTCTTTGCATTGAGCCCCACTCTCACAACCTATATAGCATAGTATCTTTTGTATTCTCCACACCTCTAGGAGTCTTTTTCCACCTTCAATTTCCTTTGTGCCTTGACCTATTTCTACCAAAAAATGAAGTACTGGGCCGTAATACCAATTTTGAGGACTCCCCTCTCACGAAATGTCAACTCATCCCCTCAAAGTTATGGTTTGGAGACTCCTTGTCTTAGTTTATGGGTTCTCATAACTAATGATTTTGAATCATTGCATTTTCCAATTTTTTTGGCTGAGCTGCTCCTTACCCAGCCTCAACCATGGCATTGGAATGGGAAGGAGATGATGCTCATGTTCCGTGTACACCTTTGCTCCTCGTGTCTAATCATTTCCATTTATTGGTGTGAGGGCAATCTGATCTTTTGATCAACTATGTATTAATGTAGCCGCAATTTTCTTGCATGCATAATGGATAAATACTCCCTTTCACACTCCCCAAATTTTTATTTTGATGCAAGGGTAATATCATATTTTGGTTTTATTTATATTTTAGAAATTATGTAAATTTACTCAACTTGCATAATTCACAACTGATTCTCTCATTATCAAAAAATACACAAAAATACTTATTGGAATAAAGAAATTAACCTCCACCCAAAAATATATATTTCTTAACCTAAACCAAATTATAATCAGAATATTATTCTAGGGTTTATGATACACATATGAATCAATGGTTTGTATATATAATTCTATACTAGGTGAAGAATAACCCTAATATGGATCTAGATTTTGTGTTTTGACAAACTAACAAACATCCCTGATTTTTGTTGCATTCTACTATCCACATTAAGCTGTAAACTTATTTTACCCACTCTTGATGTATGTTGCATGTCCTAAATCCCATATCGGGGAATTGATCCTACTTATCCCTCTCTTCATCCTCTTTGAGGTATTTTGTTAATGGACTTTCACTTTCTGGACTTGATGACCTATTTGGGTCTAATCTTAATACATTTTAATTGTTGATATCATATTTCGTGTTGGACTCTAAAATTGTACTTTGCTTCATTAAGAAGCCCTAATTTGTAGAATTGAACCAAGTCGTTCGTTATGTGAGATGCAACTCTAATTTTCCCACTTTTGTGGTGGATATTTCATGTTGTTCATTTAGGTGATGGAAATATCATTAATTCTATTTATATGACTGAAATTCACTTGCCTCTAAATTTATTGCATGCTTTGAGATTCAATATCCCTAGAGTTTGATAAGTGCTTTGGTTTTATGGGGTTATGTGCCCTTTATGTTTGGTATGGAGGTTGTGTGGCCCATACCTGGGTTGTGTGCCCACATGAATTTGGGATGGAGGTCATGTGCCTCATACCTGGGTTTTGTGCCCACCTTATATATTGGGGAGTTTGGTTGTGCCTTACTCTATGAGGTTATGGATTATGTGCCCTAGCCTCCATTATTTATTCATATTTCACTGGTGCTAGTGTTAATCTCACTCGCATGCAAGTCGATTATTATTGTTGATGGGTTATGTGCCCCAAATTCATTACGTGTTCTTTTGTGGCACATTGTACTTTCCATTTCACCATCTTATTCAACTCATATTCTTATGATATCCACTTGAATAATATTTTCCTCTTGGGTGGGAAGCCTTGTAGGGGTGTAAATGGTGTAGGTATGGCCATAGCCATACACATACCCATCTAATTTAGCGGGTCCAATTCCGGTTCTAGACTTGCATAATACAAAACCTAGACCCACACCATACTCATACCCACAATAATAGCGAGTATGCGGTGTGAGTATGCGGTTAAGCGGTTCTATAAAACATCATAATGTTTATGTAAGAAAAATAACTATGTTCTATATATTTTAATACAACAAGATATTGTTATTATATTGCAAATTAACATGAAATAGTTATATTATATAATGCTATATTTTAAACATTAATGAGTTAATTGTTTACATATCTATAGTCATCATCACAACATTTAACTTATGCAGTAAGTAATGTGAATTAGTAGATATTTTGATTTTAAGTTTACATATGGTGTTCATTATTATAACAAGAATAGTTAATTATTAATTATATGACTAGTCTCAATCTTATTGTGGTTAGAGAAGAATATAATCTCAAGAATTATATTAGTTAGACTGGTAAAGTATGATATATATATATATAACATATTATTTAAGTAATTACTTAGGTATAGCGGGTACATGGGTCTAGCGGGTATGGGTCCAAGCATACCCATTATTGGACCCACTTATATGCGGGTCCAAGGGTATATGGGTCCAAGGGTATGTAGGTATAAAAAATTAGACCTGTGATGAGTTTTTTAAGGGTTTGGATTTGTGGGTCCGTGAGTCTACCCGTACCCATTTACAACCCTAAAGCCTTATTATATTTGATGTATTTTTTCCTAACTTTTGTCAATCGCTATTAATATTTTCATACCAAAATTTTATGATGAAAATTTCCACTTTATCTTCTCTAGTTGGGTATGCTTCAAACCCCTAGGTAGAGAACAAGGAGAAGAGAACCCTAATTGACTAGGACATATTCTAGAGTAGCTGATCCTTCTGGGTAGATGGATGTGAGGTGGTTAGACAACCATTTGCTGGTACAATGAGATAATTAGTTTTGTTTGTTCATCACTCTATGTGGTGAAGGATTATGATATGCAAGCATTGTAATACTTATATCTTTTAATTTTTGCTACTACAATTTGGTATCTCAAAAGATAATTTTGAATAAATTGGATTATCACCCCTTTGCAAAAAATTGGTTGTGTGTTTGGCATATAAGATATTTTCCTTTATTTGATTTAGTGAGGAGTGGATCCCCTCTCAGGTCCCACTCAATACACACATCATCTAAATGTGAAGGAGGGTTGGAAGTGAAAAAAATGTAAGACTTGAATCAAGCCATCATAATGCACAATGGATGGGAATTTATGAGAGGATGGAAGGTATTGTGGCAAGAAATAATGTCTAACAAGTACAAATCTTATAAAGGTAGACTTGGGTAGAGGGCTACAAGTTTATGGAGAGAAATGAATAAAATCAGTCCCATCATAAAAACTTGCTCCAGGCAGATTATTATGAATGGGAAATATACTAATCTTATAGATGATATGTGGGTTCCTGGTGTTAGGTGTCTTAAAGACATCGCAATGAAACCCATCAAGGAGGAGATTAAAGATCTAAAGGTGGCAAACTTGATACAAATTGAAGGACATTAGGATGTGGAGTTTATTGAACAGTAATTTGCTACAATTATTTGGCCTAAAATAACATGCATACCAACCCCATGTAGTGATATGGATGAGGATAGATGGTGTTGGATGCTTACAACTGATGGAAATTTCTCTACAAGTTATGCATACACTGATCTCGGGAGGGGTAAGGAAAGAAGAAGGTAGGGGCACTGGGACATCATTTAGAAGGCCCATTACTTGAGAAGCCTAATATATTTCTATGGTTGGTTAATCATGATGTGTTGATGACTAATGCTCAAAGAAAACACATGCATTTCACTGATAGTATGGGTTGTGGTAAGTGTCAAGGGGAAAAGGAAGATACTATGCACACTTTTATGGATTGTTCAAGATTTAACTGGTTTGTATTGAAGTAGATGTTTATATAATGTTCCCTAATTTCTTCATTAGAAGTAGCCACAAATGGTTTAAGATGAACTTGAAGTCTAATGCCCAACACCTTACCATCTTCACCACAGCATGTTGGACCATTTGGTAGGGTCAAAACAAGGAAGTCTTTGAATAAAAGGCAATCAACGTGGATTACCAATGCAATCAAATTGTCAGGCAAACAATAAGTATTGAGCCAGCATGGACTATTGATCCTAGTGCAACATTACAAAAAGCATGTCATATAAAATGGATCTCCCCTCCAGAAGGTTGGATAAATATTAACTGTAACACAATAGTGAGAAATATTTCAGAGGCAGTTGCCACAATTTCTAGGGATCATTCATGTCACTGACTAGAAGGAAGTGGTAGAGCCATCACCCAGTCACTGCAAGAAGTAGAGCCTATGTCGATCTACCTTGCATTGGACAAGGAATGGAGTGTATCTTGGAGGAAAATCATGATAGATCTGGACAATACTCCAATAGTTGGTGTGGTGAAGATGGGGATGTATGGTAGGGTGCCTCCTACTATGCTGGCATGGGGAAATTGTGTAAAAAATATGTTTGAACAAGACTGTCAGGTTAGGGTGAAGTATTTCATCTAATAACAAAACAATGTTGTTGATGCTCTGGACAAACAACATCTGAAATCCAAGAAAGGAGATTAGGAATATGTCATACATCCTAGTAATGTATCTTGCTTCTTAGCTTTTAATTATTGCAATTTTAATTCCAATGTGCACTCTATAAACTAAGCACATCATGTGATTCTTTGGTTAATACTACAAGAGGGGAGTAGGCTAATGAGATAGTCCCATGGATTGTAAAAAAAAGAAGATTTCAAATTATATGCACACAATAAATTCTATATATTTTAGGATTAAATGAGATATACTATTTCAATTATTTAATTGAGCAATGAGTGATTACCCTCTCAGCCCTGATTCCCTAAAGTATGATATCAAATCTAAGGCATTTGATTAATCTAACTATTCCAAATTATCTCTCATAAGTTCCTTATATCACATAACCCTTATATTAGAAGTATATATATAAGATGCTTACCCTAGAATCTACTTATATTATCTGTGCTAGGATTTAAGGTAGATATAGAATCAATGTATTGATGACTATATTTGATATTTAACCCTATAAGAGGACATCATAAATTCTATCTTATATAGTAAGTTTAGTGCCTACTTATCCCTTATATTTAGATATGACTTTGAAATGGAACTAAGTGATGAACTATGATAAAATAGTGGCATACGAGGTTATACTTTTGGTATACATTTATATTGCAATTATCATATTGATATTGCATCCATTTCCATGTTTTACTTTGTATGAGTTTTTTTCACTGAATATATTCTCTGTCATAAAATTATTTCTATTGAACAAAGGTTTTTCTAGATTTTGTTGATTTCTTGAATATCAAATCACCAACTTTTCTAATGAAGTGTGAAGTAGTATATAAACCCCACATAGGATAACCATTTGTTTGGTTAGATCAAACCCTAAAATCCTAGGCTAGGGTGTTGAGTGATGATTAATAAGAAGTGAATTGATAGACCTAACCTCTTTACCCTTTGGTTGGTGGATGGTTGTCAGTTAATATCTTGTCAATTCTTGCACCATATGAATCACTTGATCTATAATGAAACCCGAACATTGTTTAGAAATTTGGAGTAAACAATTTACAAAATTTTGTTCCATGTACATTTGGTAATTTATAATAGATTTATAAGAAATATCATCATAGCTTATAAGCACAAATAGTACACAACATGATCCACCTAGTAACATACCTTTAAGGATAGATCAAAACTCAAATTTGGACTTTTGTACAAAATCAAATTGATCATGTACTTAATATAATAAACAAGATACACTAAATCACCCTTGTGTATCATAGAAAAACCATCCAAATAGATCATATTGAGATCTAGTTTTGTGCTTGAATGATGTAAAAAGAATAGTACATGAAATTTTGGTATGTTAATTACTTATATATATATATATATATATATATATATATATATATATATATATATATATATATATATATATATATATATATATATATATATATATCTGTGTGTGTGTGTGTGTGCGCGCGCGTGTGTGTTTGTGTGTGTGTGTGTTTTCAATTTTCATAGTTGTTTGATACCTATTATGAAGGACAAGTGTTACAATGATGTATCATAGTGATATATGTGGGTCAAATAGACCTACATTTTTCTTTTTTGGGGTTGATAGTTTTTCTTATTAGGCGTAGAATTTTAAGGAGCAAAGAAAGTTTCTTAGAAGTATATCGATAGACTGATATAGAGGATGAAATCCTCTTTAACAGATTGAATGTTTATATATAAATCTACCACCATAACACTAGAAATCTTAACTTAGTGAATCGAATGTCATTAGGATTGATTCCTTAGAAAATCTCAAATTAGGTGTAAGTTATATCCATGATGAACTTGAAATGAGAATATGATGGGTAGCTAAGTGCAAAGCCTAACTCTAGTTACCTATCACTCTACCATGAATATATATGACACCACATATGGTGTAGTGCATAACTTATTTTGTGAGATGCCTTTTCTTAGACAAAGTGATGTCTAGTTGAACATGGTACCTTTGTCGTGACCTAATATACATACATTCACATACATACATACATACATACATACATACATACATACATACATACATACATACATACATACATACATACATACATACATACATACATACATACATACATACATACATACATACATACATACATACATACATACATACATACATACATACATACATACACATAATAAATAATATATGTGCACGCCTAGGGTTTGAGAGAGCTATGGAGATCACGGCGGCGATCTGAGGCGATCCCACACCCCCTCTCCGGTGGGGGCGCCACCCCTCCTCCATCACACTTCCTTGAGAGTGTGAGACACCATGACTGAATTTGCACCGAAGAAACCCTGGTCCAGGGTCTTTAGCGGCGCTGAACAACTCACGACGAAGCAAAAGTATGACTCTCCAGTGATCTCAGACGGCAAGAGGTTCGTGACTATTGATGAAGACACATACTCGGCCATGGAAAGGACTTGGGAACATACAATCTCAGTCTATACCATGGGAAAAAGACCATACTATTATCACTTTATAGCATGGATCAAGAGAGTATGGAAGCCGAAGGGTGGCTTTGATCTGTATTCAAAGCCTGATAAATTGTTCTTAGTCCGATTCAACAACGAAGAAGACAAGAACACTGTGATCAATATGGGGCCTAGATGGTTTGACGATCGACTGGTGATTGTCAAGGACCATCATACAAGTGATGACCTTTAGAAAGACATGTTTAGTTCGATCCCTATTTGGATTAAAATACCGAGCATGGGAAGGAACTGGTCTGAGAAGGCCGTGGGTATTGTAGCTTCCGGAGTCGGCAAGCTATTGAGAGTTGATCTCATATCCATTCAACAGGAGTCTATGGGAGAAGCTAAAGCACTAGTTGAAATCGAGGCTGAGGAGGATCCACCTAATGAGATATGGGTGAATCTACCAAAGAAGGACCTGATCCCTGTTGAAATCCAATACCAGCATCTTCCCAAAAGATGCAAGGAGTGCAAAGTGTTCGGGCATGATGAAACTGTTTGTCCTCTTCATGAAGAAGAACGACAGGCTGAAAAGAAGAAGGCAACAGCGAAACCTACCAATGAATGGAAGGAGGTCCAAGGGAAAAGTTCTCGGAGGACAAACCCCAAGAACTTGGAAAAAGAAGCAGGTCAAAGCTCCACAAGCAATAGGTTTGAGAACCTGTGCGTTGATGTTGAAGATGAGTCGATGGAGGTGTCTGGTGAACCAGATTCATCGTCTGCAGTGGAGGGCCAATCTGACACTGTTGATAGAGGGGACAAAGAACAGGAATCTGGTACTTCGAAGGAAAAAAGCCCTGCAAAGGGTAAAGGTCCTGAGAAGGAAAAGACCAAGGAGAAAGAGAAGAGTACCTCCAAGGGAGGTGGGAATCCTAGAGTCACCGAGGCACGTAAGACTCGGACCTCTGGAAAGGGTCATTAATGACCTTTTTCATGTATAATGTCCATGGCTCATGCAAGACACGTAAAAGAAGAGAAGTTAGAAACGTGATTCGTTCTGTTCAGGCGTCTTTGGCTGGTCTAGTTGAGACGAAGATAAAAAAAGACTGTAAACACCTTGTTAGCAAGATGTATCCTTCGAGATGGAAATGGTTTACTAACCATGACTACAATAATAATGGGCGAGTGTGCTTAGGCTGGAATCCTTTGTCTTGGGATCTCGATCTGCTGGACATGGATGACCAATAGATTATAGCAAGATGCATCAATAAAGGAGGACTTCTAATAACTGTGACAGTGGTATATGCGCATAATCTCATGAGTCAAAGAACTGAGCTATGGAGCAAGCTAGAGGAATTAGCTGGATCCATCAATGACCCCAGGCTAGTCTTTGGGGACTTCAACAATATAAGGAAAAGGGAAGAGAAAGCTGGAGGACGGGAAGTTCTCGCTGAAGTTCTTAGCACCTTCAATGTTGCTATTGACAAAGCTGGACTCACTGAAATCCCTGTGATCGGCAAGGAATCTTATACATGGCATAATAACCTGAAGAAAGCAAAGCGAATCGCCTGCAAACTTGATCGGGCACTTGCTAATGATGAGTGGATGGTCAAGTTCCAAGGTGCGAAGACTAAATTACTGACTTCATGTTTCTCTGATCATGCTGCTCTGTAGGTCAATCTAAGAGAAATTCAGAAGAAAACAAACCTTTTCGCTTTCTTAACCTATGGCAGGACTGGCCAGGGTTCAAGGAGGTTGTTGAAAAAGCTTGGAAGGAGGAACCTTATGGCAATCCTTTGTTCACATTCAACCAAAAGCTCAAGGAAGTGAAAAAAGCTTTAAATACTTAGTCAAAGAAATATGTGAACATCAACAACCTGCTATCTACGGAGAAAAGGGAGCTTGATGACATTGCTAGGTCTCTTCGAAGGAATCCTCTAGATGAAGATCTGATAGAAGCTGAGGCTGTGACCATGAAAAGAATCAAAGCTCTAGACAAAGCTGAAGAACTTTACTACTGGCAAAGAAGTAGAACCAAATGGATTGAAAATGGGGATCGGAATATGAAACATTATCACTCCATTGTCAAAAGACGAGAAGCTGTCAATATAATTACTGAAATCTTTGATGAAGATGGTAACTATATTGATAATGAAGCGGAGATTGCTACAAGCTCACTGGAGTTCTTCCACAAACTCTATAATGACAATAATACGAATATGGATCCTATGGATATTAGTTGGGACAAACTAATCACAGACGAGGACAATGAAAATCTTTGTAAATGCCCGACTGACCAAGAGATTAAGGAATATGTTTGGAGTATTGGTGCAGACAAGAGCCCAGGTCCTGATAGATTCAACGGCTACTTCTATAGAAACAATTGGGATTTGATCAAGAACAATCTTTATGAAGCTGTGAAATGGTTCTTCAATGGTGGTAACATGGTTAGACAAATAAACCATGTTTTCCTTGCTCTCATACCAAAAAAGGACATAGTGTCTACTCCTGCGGACTTTAGACCTATATCTTGCTGCTCAGTCTTGTACAAAACAATCACGAAAATCCTGACTTCTAGACTAGCAAATGTCCTGCCCAAAATCATATCACCTAACCAAGGTGCTTTCGTGAAGGGCAGGAAAATTGAAGATTGTGGAATGTTGGCAGCGGAATTCACCTTGAATTTTAATGTAAAGTGAAGCACTCCATCAGCTTGTCTTAAGCTGGATATAACGAAAGCTTTTGATACAGTGAAATGGTCCTATCTATGGAATTGTCTTCAAGGTCTTGGCTTCAGCGATAACTGGATCAGGCTCATCAAGCAATGTGTTATGACAACTTCTTTCTCCCTATTACTGAATGGGGGTCCTGTGGGTCACTTTGGAAACTCCAATGGTCTACGACAGGGAGATCCCCTATCTCCCTTGTTGTTTACCATTGCTATGGAAGGGCTTTCAAAACTCATGGGGAAGGCGGTGGATGAAAAGAGAATCAAATTATTCACCATAAGGAACTGCAAAGTTATGTCTCATTTGTTGTTTGCAGATGATATCTTGATGTTTGTTGAAGGTCGTAGCAATACCCTCAAAAATGTTAAGAAGCTGCTCACTCATTTTGGAAACATGACAAGAATGAAGTTGAATGATAACAAATCTCATGCCTATTTCTCTTCCTCCTGCAAGAACATATCTGCTCTTCTCGAGGATGTGGGACTACAACATGGGACCTGGCCTACTAAATACTTGGGTTTCCCCTTAGCTGGAGGTAATCTACAAAGAAAGCATTTCCATGGATGCTTGGATAATCTCAAAGACATGATTAGCAAGTGGCCAGGCTCAAAAATGGCAATGGCGGGCATGCTTATCCTTCTTAAAAGTTCAGCTATGGGTTTAATCAGATTCTGGTTAAACATGGGTGAAATACCCCCAGCTGTCTTGTCTAGAATGGAAATCATGCTTTCAGATTTCCTGTGGGGCAGTTCGATCCATCCTGTTTCATGGGGACGTCTGTCGTACCCTCTTGATGAAGGCGGTCTAGGCATCCAATCACTGCATGACCTTGTCGATTTCTTTACTGTCAAAAGAATCCAAAAGCTCATGACAGGTGAGTCCGTTTGGGCATCATGGATGCGAACCAGATACAAACAACAAGTGAACCAAGAGCTGAAGCATAGATGGGGATTCTCTACTTCTTGGCGTCGTATGCATGAAATGTGGCCAAAATGGAAACCTAACATAGCTGAAGATGAACTTTGGAGAGCCTGCAGAAGATGTCTACCTAAAGATATCGGTTCTGAGGTGTTATGGAGGCATCAACATCATCCCAGATGGAGCCTTGTTACTTTTCGAGCTCATAAGAATTATCTGCCAACTCTAATGAAAGTTAAAAAGTGGAAACCAAACATTTCCACTTCCTGCTTCCTCTGCAATGATGGGGATGACGACTGTGATCATCTATTTGCTTCATGCAAATGGTGGAAATATCTTTGGGGCCGTTGCAGACTTAAGCTCACAGCTACTGGATGCAAAAATCTAGCTGACTCTCTCACTGATATTTCAAACCTAGACAAACATGTTGCAACATTCCAACTTTGGTGTCTATCTTCCTGCGTTCATGCTATATGGTTTGAAAGGAATAGGAGATGGCTAGGAGAAAAGAAGAAGGATGAAATCCTGGTTTTTAGTCATATTGAGAAGGATATTAAATCCTTGTATCTTGTTAGAAATCTTGTTGAAATTCCCTTAATTATAAAAAGGAATTGGAATCTCTTGTAACCTATTTCTCACATGTGAGAATAGGAATCTTGGGTAGGGTCAGGAATGTATGATCCTCTGTAATCTTGGTGCCCTATTTTTTGGGGTTTTCGGAATATAGTTACAAACAGTTCCGATACATACATACATACATACATACATACATACATACATACATACATACATACATACATACATACATACATACATACATACATACATACATACATACATACATACATACATACATACATACATACATACATACATACATACATACATACATACATACATACATACATACATATGACTGACAAAGAGTGGCTCAAGTGGTCAAGCACGGTGTCTCCTCATGAAGGGACCCAGGTTCGAATCCCATTTTCCACCTTGATTTATCAACCTCCCGGGAATTCGGCCTCTGCCACAGACATGGAAGAGTGGGGAGAAATCTTTCTCTCTTAATCCCATAAATACATACATACTGCCGACAAGGAGTGGCTCAAGTGGTCAAGCACAATGTCTTGTCATGAATGGACCCATGTTCGAATCCTAGTTGCCTTGATTTACCACCTCTGGGGCGTTCGGCCTCCGCCACAGGCATGGGAGAGGGGGGGAGAAATATTTCTCTCTTAATCCTATACATACATAGATACATACATACATACATACAATACATACATACATACATACATACATACATACATACATACATACATACATACATACATACATACATACATACATACATACATACATACATACATACATACATACATACATACATACATACAAACAAACAAACAAACACATGCGTCACCTAGGGTTTTTTCTCTAGGCGATCCTTTGGGCGATAGCCTGGGCAATCGCCAGAAGCCCGCAGGCATGGCACCCACATCCCCGGTCATCCCGACCGGAGGCATCCACCACCGCAACCCACCACCCCCATCTTCCTCCACCACACCACAGCCACACCACCATCAAATTGGAATGGCTGGGAATGAGAAGGAGTCCGTGGGAGCTGAGTGGATGATAGCGGCGACAGAGAAGATAGCATCGAGCTTGGGAAAGACGGAAGGCCTCAGTCACTGAGGGATTGCGTGGAACCAGATCCTCAAACAACCGTCGAGCAAGGAGAAGGAAATGTTCTTCCCAAAGCCAAGGGTCGTAGATGGAGAGATACACATTGATTTGGAGGAGGTGGAATTCAAGCAGCTTGTGAACATCTGGGAGCACACCGTGATGGTGTATACATTGGGCAAGCGGCCGTTCTACCCCCATCTCATGGCTTGGATCAAGAGGACATGGCGGCCAAAGGGTTCTTTTGAACTTCTCTCTCACAACAAAGGCACCTTCTTGGTTTGCTTCTCCACGGCGGTAGACAAGAAGGAAGTGTTGGTGATGGGACCTCACTGGTTCGATCACCAACTCATCATCGCAAAGCACTACAACCATGGAGACGAGTTGCGGAAGGACTCCTTCACGACCATACCAACATGGGTCACTTTGAAATCGTTCAGATGCTCTTGGATGAAGAAGGTCGCCAACACGATTGCGGCGGGCACGGGTCATGTCCTACACGTCAATGACAGATCCCTTGAAGGTGACGACCCCAGGGTTTTGGTTGAAATGGAGGTTGAAGGAGAGAAGATGTCACGTATTTGTCTTAAGTGAAGGGGAGGTAGCCGATCCCGGTGAAGATCAAATATGACCACATTCCGGTCAGCTGCAGCAAGTGTCTGGCATTCGGGCATGGAACACATCAATGTGAGGATACCACCTAGGAGGGAGAGAAGGAAAGCAAGGAAGTGATGAAAAAGGCAAAGGCAGTACAGAAGACTGCTTGGGTCGAGAAGACTAAGAGGGGCAGAGATGGCCAGCAAATTGCAACCACACCGATGACTGAAGATGAGACAGCAGGTGATGCACAACTGCAAGAGGAACCATTATGGGCTGGCGAGGAACAGTTGGAAGCAACAACAAAATAGACCGGGGGTGAGGAAGATGGATGTGCACAATTACAAGGTGAACAACCAATGCAAGCCACACCAACTGTGAACAAGGCTGATGAAGGAAATTTGAGATTTGTAGGCCAGGAAGAAGAGGGGGAGTTCACACCTACTTCCAGAAGGAAGACAATGAGTGGGATTCTAAAGTCGCAAGGTGTTGGTTCCATTCTTAAGTCCACTAAAAGATTTGAGGCACTGAGTGAGTCGGTTGTCGAAGAACCTGAATAGGTTGCACCGAAGAAGAAGAAAGAAGGCAACAAGAAAAAGGAGCAAACCAGACACACTAGGGCAAACAAAAACCTTTAATATGTCCATACTCATGTGGAATATTAAAGGGGGGTGTGACAGGAATAATAAGAAAGAAATCCATGACTGGATTGGTGCTAGTGGGCCCTCTATTGCAGCATTGGTCAAAACTAAAATCAAGGAGAATAATAAACTAAGCATTGACTACTTGTTTCCATAAGGGTGGGAACATGTTTCCAACATCCAACATTCCGAGTTGGCTAGGGTGTGTGTGGCGTGGAAGCCCAACTCATGGAAGATGACAGTGAAGATGATGCCTGATCAACATATTACACTGGAGTGCAGGAACACAATAGGTTTGCACATGTGCTTGACAACAGTGTATGCTCATAATGATGCAAAGAGAAGGAGAGAACTCTGGTATGATCTAGCATTGATTTCTACACAGATGATGACATCGTGGTTGGTGATTGGTGATTTCAACAATGTCAGACTACATGGTGAGAAGATTGGGGGTAGACATGCTCTACGTGCTATGATTAATTTTTTAACAGGGCCATTGATAAAGCAGAACTGGTGGAACTACCCATGATGGGTGGTGATCTCTTCACGTGGAATAATGAACAAGACACAGAAGATAGAATAGCTAGCAAACTGGATAGAACCCTGGTTAATGAAGAATGGCTAAAACTATTTCCTAATGTATAGGTGAAGGAAGGAGGATCTGAACTTAGTGACCATGCTCCTCTTCCTCTTGAAGATCATAGAAAAGAAACAAAAGCAAAGACCTTTCAGATTTCTTAACTACTGGACTGAGTGGAAGGGTTTTGATAATATTCTCAAAGAGGTATGGGGAACACACATACATGGAAATCCTATGTTTGTCTTTGCAAAAAAGTTGTCACTGCTGAAAGCAACACTGAAAAAATGGGCAAAAGAGAAGGTGAATATCCCAAATTTAATCCTGACAAAAAAGAAGGAATGCAGTGAGGTGAGAAAGCTCCTGATGGCTGACCCACTCAATGAGGTCTTAATAAAGAAGGATAGAGAGGTCAGATTAATACTAGCTGATCTAAAAAAGGCTGAAGAGAAATTCTATTGGCAAAGAAGCAAGGAGAAATGGCTGGAAGATGGTGACATGAATACTAAACTCTATCACATGGCTGTGAGAAGAAGGGAGGATTCTAATATTATCTGTGAGCTGATTGATAAATATGGGCAAGTGGTTAATAAGCAAGAAGATATTGAATAACAAGACGTGCAGTTCTATAGTGACCTGTACAACAAAGAGTTTACAGATATGGAAGGGAAGGAAGACATAGATTGAAAGTTCAAACTCTCTAGTACCCATAACAACATCCTTACAAGGGAGGTTACTGATCAAGAAGTTAAAGACACTTTATGGAGTATTGGCTGCAAAACATCCCCGGGGTCAAATGGATTTAATGATTTCTTTTATAGGATGGCTTGGGACACAATAAAAGAAGATCTACTGAAGTATGTGAGATGGTTTCTTGAAGGAGGCAACATGGTTAGACAAGTCAATCATGCTTTTTTGGTCCTCATTCCAAAGAAGAAAATCACGGCCTCGCTTACTGACTTCAGACCCATTGCTTGCTGCTCTATTCAATATAAGAGTATAGCAAAGATTCTAGATATAAGGCTAAAGTTAGTCCTTCCCTTTCTTATTTCTGAAAATCAAGGAGCCTTTATTATTGGCAGGAGCATTAGTGATTGCACCCTTCTTGCTGATGAGTTCTTAGCTGATTTTAATGTGATGAGAGGGAGTAGAAAGGCTTGCTTGAAGCTAGACATCTCTAAATGTTACTACAACGTCATATGGGATAAACTGTGGTGGATCATGCAACCGATGGGCTTCTCCAACAAATGGATCCAATGGATGTAGCAGTGTGTTGGCACAACAAGTTTCTTGGTGATAGTGAATGGCACATCGACAAGTATGTTCAAAGGAAGCAATGACCTATGGCAAGGTGACCCTCTCTCTCCGCTCCTCTTTACTATTGTCATGGAATACTTCACAAGGAAACTGAAGACAAGAAGATGATTAAAGCCTATACGGTCCATGGTATGAAGGTTATGAGTCACCTTATCTTTGCGGATGATGTACTGCTGTTCCTGGAGGCTAAAGTTGACATGTTACTGGAGCTGAAAATTTTCCTGGAAAGTTTTGGGAAGCAGACGGGGTTGCGGATTAATGTGAACAAAACTCAACTCTATCTTTCAAAAAACTATCAGCATATGGAAGCTAGATTACAAGAAGCCTTGGGAGTGGAGCTAGGCAAATTCTCGACTAAATATCTAGGCTTTCCTCTTGCAGGGGGCAATTTACAAGTTAAAGACTTTGCTGAATGCATTGATAGAGTGGACGAGATGATAGTGAGATGGCCTACCCAGAGGACTTCCATGGCAGGCAGAGCTACCCTTATTAGAGCAGCTATTGAGGGTCTTCTTATCTTTTGGGTGCAGCATGGGGAGATATCAGGAGCAGTGCTTGGAAGAATGGAGATGAAAATCTCAAACTTCATCTGAGCGGGTGAGTACCATCCCATGCGCTATGCTAGGCTGCCCTTACCCAAAGATGAAGGCGGTTTGTAGCTAAAAACTCCAAAGGATATCGCTAGATGGGGGACATTAAAAAGGATTATTCTGTACCAAACAGGCGACTCCGTATGGGGAAGATGGATGAGAGAAAGATATCCTCAAGGGCTGGACTTTCAGCCCCGAACTCGAGAAGGCATTTCACACACCATTCATATGATGAGGAGTCTATGGCCGCAGGTCAAGCACATGTTTGTCCAGAACCAAGATGGTGAGTGGCACATGATAAATCTGAAAGCCGATCTGTGGGATATTATGAGGAGTAGAGCTGAAAAAGATGGGACTATGGCACTGATATGGGCTAGTAAGCACGTTCCTAAATGGTCCACATGTGTCTATAAAATCTTGCATGGAGCTTTAGTGACTTTGGACAAAGTGCATGAATGGAACAACAATGTTTCTGTTATTTGTTATCTGTGCAAATACAAGGAAGAATCCCATAACCATCTGTTTGGTGGCTGCGATTTCACTTGGACTCTATGGGAGAAAGTTTGCAAAGAGTTTCAGCTATGAGTTGAACTGAATGAAGACATAAAGAAGATGATCAAACATTA
Source organism: Alisma plantago-aquatica (assembly GCA_963693085.1). Taxonomy (NCBI): domain Eukaryota; kingdom Viridiplantae; phylum Streptophyta; class Magnoliopsida; order Alismatales; family Alismataceae; genus Alisma; species Alisma plantago-aquatica. The sequence goes on from OY856411.1 coordinate 1,387,613,905, forward strand.
CGCTAATGGAGAGAAAAAATTACTCTTATTTGCTGCCTTGTGTTTCCATGTTTGGAATGAAAGGAACACTCGTAAGCATTGTGGTCTAGATAGTTGTGTGAGTATTATTACTGCAAAAATTTGTAAAAATATAAAAAGGAGATTGCGTCTTAGTTAGCTGTGTGAGCTATTCACGTACATGCTGTATAGAGAGCACGGGGCTATATGTAACTCTTGACCTCCTACATTTGTAGGGGGAAGTCGGAATATATTTACCTGATTCCAATACATACATACATACATACACACACACACACATACATACATACATACATACATACATACATACATACATACATACATACATACATACATACATACATACATACATACATACATACATACATACATACATACATACATACATACATACATACATACATACATACAACATACATACATACATACATACATACATACATACATACATACATACATACATACATACATACATACATACATACATACATACATACATACATACATACATACATACATACATACATACATACACACATACCACCCTTAGGGTTTGCTCTGGCGATTTGTTGGGCGATGACCCGTGCAATCGCCGGAACCCGTGGGCATGGCGCCCATGTCTCCGGTTTCCCCGACCGGAGGCGTCCACCACCGCACACCCCCACAACCCGCAACTTCCTCCACACCACATCAAACCCAATCACAGGCCAGAACGGTTGGGAAAGGAACAGAGACCAGTGAAACCGAAGGAGCGACGACACCGGTTGGGAAGACACCACTGCAGTCAGAACAGACGGGAGGGCCTGGTGGTCGGGGCATAGCCTAGAACTAGATTCTCAAGCAACCCTCGAGTAAGGAGAAGGAGATCGTATTTCCAAAACTGAGGACTGTAGAAGGCGAGGTACATGTTGATCTAGAGGAGACGGAGTTCATACGGCTTGCGAACGTCTGGGAAGCAGACTTTCTACCCGCACCTTCACACTTGGATCTTGCGAATTTGGAGACCTAGAGGTTCCTTTGAACTACTTTCACGGGACAATGTAATTTTCCTAGTCAGGTTAAAAGATGGTTCTTGATCTAGGGCCATGATGGTTTGATGCCCAGCTAGTGATTGCCAAAGACTATCGACATGGTGATGAACTGAGACACGATGCTTTCACCGCCATCATAGTGTGGGTTACCCTAAAATCATTTGGCAGATCTTGGACTCGACGAGCGACCAACACCATCGCTGTTGTGGTCGGCAAGGTCTTGTTCATTGACGAAAGATCTTTGGAGGTGATGAGGCTAGAGTGTTGGAGGAGGTAAGGGTAGAGGATGACTTCTCAGAAATTGTATGGCTCAACATTCATGGACGTGAGGCCATATTCGTACAGGTGGTGTTCAAATAAAAGCTGCCAAAGTGTGATACATGTCAGGCTTTTAGACACCTTGAGGGATCTTATGATGAAAAGCAAAAGAATGGAACAGAGAGGGAAAAGCACAAGCCGAATATCTGGCAAGAAAAGAGCAACATGTAAGGTTTTAAGGACGGTCTAGGTCAGATTAAGACTTCTAATGCACATGCTGAAGAACATGCATATAATGAGAACGAAGATGGGCAAGTAGATGAAGCCAACACTGCTATACCATGAAGGAACCTACTTCTAGAGGCATGGGGAAGTTAGGGAGAGGTGGCACTTCTTCTTTTATAGATTTGGAACCTAGCCAAGGTAATGATCAATAGAAGGAGGAAGGGGAGTTCACTCCTCCTTCCAATAGAAGAAAAAAGAAGTTGAGTATCCCCAAAATGAGGGGGTGGGGTCCATACTAGACACATTCAATGTGTTTGAAGCACTTAGTGATTCTGATAAGGAAGAACTTGGGAAGGCTAAGCAAAGAAGCAGAGAGGAGAAAAGAAAGACAACCAAGGAGCATGTTAGATGTACTAAATCCAAAAATAAGAATTAATTATGTACATGTTATTATGGAACATTAAGGAAGGTTGTGATAGGTACAAGATGAAGGGGATCTGGGAATGGATTGCTGTTAATGGTCACTCATCAACTGCTTTAGTGGAAACAAAAAAAAGGTGCAAAATAAAAAGAACATTAGATGCCTACTTCCACAAGGGTGGGGACATGTGTCCACTATGGAGTGTTTTGAGTTGTCCAGAGTCTGTGTTGCATGGAAGCCGAATGATTGGTAGGTATTAATGATAAAGATGTCAGATCAACACATTACAATGGAATGTAGGAATACTGGTAGTTTACACATGTGGATGACACCTGTCTATGCTCATAATGATGCAAATATGACACAAAGTTTATGGAAGTAACTGATAAATTTATCTAGAAAGATCACTCTTTCTTGGATGATGATTGATGATTTCAATAATGTATGACTGCAGGTAGAGAAAATAGGCAGTAGACTAGCATTGAATGTAGTGATTAATACTTTCAATCACACCATAGTTATGGCTGGCTTGTTTGAACTACCCATGCTTGGTGGTGACTTATTCACTTGGAACAATGAGAGGAAACTGGAGGACAAAATTGCTAGCAAGCTGGACAGAGTTCTAGTAAATGAGGAATGACTACAATTTTTTCCTAATGTGCAGGTTAAAGCAGGTGGATTAGAATTGAGTCATCATGCTCCTATTTTAGTGCATATCATAGAGAAAAATAGAAGAGGAGACCTTTCATATTTCTGAATTGTTGGGATGATTAGAAAGGTTTTAATGATGTCATCAAAGAGAGCTGGGATATACATGTGATAGAATCCCAATGTACATGTTTACTAAGAAACTGTCTAATACAAAGATAGCACTCAGGAGGTGGGACTAGGAAGAAGTGAACATTCCCAATATGCTAAAGGAAACCAAGAAAGAATGTAAGGAGGTTAGAGAATTGCTGCTACATGATCCACTTGATGAAGAGATGATAAAGAAGGATAGCAAGCTGAAAAGGATGCTAGAGGATTTAAAGAAGGTAGAGGAAAAATTCTACTAACAGAGGAGTAGGGAGAAATGGATGGAAGATAGTGATAGAAATGCAAATCTCTACCATTCAGCAGTAAAAAAAAGAGAGGTTGATAACATTATTTCAGAACTTATTGATAATGATTGGAATGTTTCAATATGCAGGAGAATCTGGAAGAACAGACTATATAGTTCAATACTTCTCTTTACAACAAGGAGTATGTGGAAGAGCTAGTGGAGGAGGAAATGGAGTGGAAGTTTAAACTGGCAAGCACCCATAACAACATCCTTACTAAGGATACAAATGATTAGGAAGTCAAAGAAGTGCTATGGAGTATTGGCAGCAATAAGTCTCCAGGTTCAGATTGTTTTAATGATTATTTCTACAAGAAGACATGGGAGATCATCGAGGAGGACAGGTTGCATATGTGAGATGGTTCTTTGCTGGAGGGAATATGGTGAGATATGTCACTCACTCTTTTCTTGTGCTCATTCCCAAGAAGAAAGTGACAACTTCTCTTGCTGATTTTAGACCTATTACATGTTGCTCGGAACACTATAAAATTATTACAAAGATCATTCCTACTAGATTGAAGACAATACTCCCCTATCTCATTTTTATCAACCATGGAGCTTTATGGTAGGAAGGAGAATTAGTGATTGTGTGTTACTGGTGGGAGAGTTTTTATAGGACAACAATGTGATGAGAGGAAGCAGGAAGGCATGCTAAAAGCTTGATGTGTCTAAAGATTATGATAGTGTTAGATGGGATAAGATCTAGTGGATCATGAAGTAGATGGGGTTCAATGATTAGTGGATTGTCTGGATGAAACAATGCGTGGGAACTATAAGATTCTCTATCTCGGTGAATGGGACTTCTGCATGTATGTTTGGAGGTGGAAATGAACTGTGCCAGGGTGACCTACTTTCCCCTCTTCTCTTTGTCATTGTTATGGAGTACTTTACCCAGAAGATGCAAAGGGCGGAAAAGAGGAAGGAGATCAAACCGTACACAGTTCATGGAACCAAAGTGATGACACACCTGATTTTTTCAAATGACATTCTTGTCTTTGTTGAGGCCAAACAAAACACTTTGGAGAATTTGTAGGAGTTGCTCATGATGTTCAGGGAGTAGACAGGGATGTGTATTATTACAAACAAGACTCATCTCTTTTTATAAAATAAATGCTACCTGATGGATGACGGTCTAAAGGAAGCAATGGGTGTGTATTTGGGGAAGTTTCCTACAAAATACCTTGGCTCTCCTCTGGTAGGAGGTAACTTACAAGTTAAATACTTTGCTGATTGCATGGAAAGATTGGCGGATATGTTCAACAAATGGCCAACACAAAAAACTTCCATGGCCGGGAGAGCTACTTTTTTGAATGTGGTGGTTGAAGGACTCCTTATTTTTTGGGTACAACAAAGAGAAATTCCTGATCTAGTTCTAATATAATGGAAATGCAGATGACAAACTTCCTTTGGGCTAGTACGTACCACCCGATGAAATATGCATGTATGGCACTCCCAAATGATGAAGGCGGGCTCGATTTGAAAGAACCAAGAGACATAGAAAAGCGGGAGACAATGAGAAGAATTGTTATATACCAGGAGGGCACCTCTACTTGGGGGATGTAGATGAGAGAAATATATTTGTGAGGGGTGTACTTTGTACCAAGTACAAGAAAAGGTTACTCACGCACAACCAATGTTATGATAGAGATGCAAAAACAAGTTAAATATTTGTTTGATCCCTATGAGGTAGGTGGATGGAAGCTTAAAGACATAAGGATTAATTTATGGAAAGTAACGAGATCCAGAGGGCCGAAAGATAGACATATAGAGCAGGTATGGGATGGAATTCATGTACCAAAATGGAGTATGTGCATATATAAAATTCTACACAATGCTTTAGCTACATTGGATAAAATACATGGATGGGACCAAGATGTTGCTGCTGTTTGCATGCTATGTAAGGAGGAGGAGGAGTCCCATACTCACCTAGTGGGCTGCTGCAAATTCACAAGGGAGGTGTGGAAGATCATATGTGATGAATTTAGATTGAATCTACAACTGAAAGAGGAGACATGAAGAATGTTATCTTGATGCGGAAAAAGTGATAAAAGGAGGATTTTATTTGCTGCTCTCTACTACAATTTATGAGAGGAAAGGAATGCACGTAGACACGGAGGTTTAGTCCCAAATCCAACCATTATTGCTGTAAAAAGTTATAAATGCGTTAAACGTAAGTTACACATTAGCTAGTAGTGTGATGTTTCACTCCTTTTGATGTATGACGGTGGGTTATATGTAACTCTTGACCTTCTATATTTTTAGGATAAAGTTGTAATATATATTTACTTGATTCTGATACATACATACATACATACATACATACATACATACATACATACCTGAGTTTGAATCCCAGCTGCCACCTTAGTTTATCACCCTCCCGGACGTTCGGCCTCCGTCACGGGCATGGGAGAGGGGGGAGAGAATACCTCTCTTTATCCCATACATACATACATACATACATACATACATACATACATACATACATACATACATACATACATACATACATACATACATACATACATACATACATATATACAAAAACACGTCGTTCTGGGTGATCCCGGGCGATCCTGATCGCCGGCCACCTAGGGCGCGCGATGCCAACACCTCTGACCACCCAGGTTGGGGTGTCCACCCCCTCCGCCAATCCACACAAACCCCACTTCCCAACCACCCACCTGCTAAATCCTCTACGTGTGGGAATCCTCCGCAATTGATGGCGGCACCTAGTCCTAACGCTGCGGAAACTGCTGGGCCGTCCAGGGAGGAGTCGGTTGCCTCTAAACCTATGAAGGGGGATGGGCGGAAACCAATCACTTGGAGTGATATCCTGAAACAACCAGCAAGCTCCATGAAGGAAGACCTGTCATTCCCGCAACCTAGGGTTGAGGGCGACAAGGTCCATGTGGTGCTGGACAGTGAGGAGTTTGAAAGGATGAAGAATATTTGGGAATTCACCATCATGGTGTATGCACTGGGGAAATGACCTTATTTCCCTCATCTGCAAGCCTGGGTGAAACAGACATGGAAGCCGAAGGGTGCTTTTGACCTGCTGTCCTGGGAGAATGGGGTCTTCTTGGTTAGATTCTCAACGACGGCGCACAAACAAGCAGCCTTGGCCATGGGTCCGAGGTGGTTTGACCAACATGTTGTGATAGCCAAACATTACAGCCATGGTGACGAACTGAGAAAAGAATCCTTTGCTACGATCCCTACTTGGATTTCACTAAGATCATTTGGAAGGACATGGAAGAGGAAAGCGGAGGAAACCATCGCAGCTGGAGTCGGGTGTGTCCTCCACATTGACGAGAAGTTGTTGGAGGGAGAGGAAGCACATGTCCTTGTTGAGTTGCAGGTCGATGGGATGAAGCCAAAGACTGTGTGGCTCAATGTCCATGGTCACGATCCTATACTGGTGGAGGTAGATTACGATCATATTCCAGCCAGCTGCAACAAGTGTCATGCGTTCGGCCACACTACTAGCCAGTGCAGCGAGCAGGACAAGAGGACATAAACGAAGAAGGTCTGGATACAGACCAACATAGCAGCAAAGAAGAAGGACCCTCCATCCTCTAGTAGCGTGCTGAGCATAGGGATGGAGGGAGAGGAAACCATCCAGGGACAACAACATCACGTCGCTTAGGAGTAGGCAAAGGAGCCGACTATTTCTCCGATGAATGGACCTACTAATGCTGAGGATGGAGCACACACCCAATAGATTGGCACTTTAGCAGTGGTGGACAATGGAGGTCTAGACGCTACTAGCAACACAGGTGAAGAGGCCCCCGACGTAGTAAAGGAGAAGGGGGGTGGAGCTGATGGTGGTTTCACACCTGCATCCAGTAGATCCGGGGCACGTCGAACATGCATCCCAAAATCCCAAGGAGTGGGGTCGATCCTCGACACCACGAATAGTTTTGGAGCGCTCTCAGATTCAGATAAAGAAGAAGGGAAAATCATGAAGGAGAAGGGAGCAAAGAAGAAGGATAACAGGAAGGAGCCTAGCAGGCGAACATGATCCACCAAAAACACTTAACATGTCTATGTTACTCTGGAACATAAAGGGTGGGTGTGACAGGAACAAAAAGAAGGAAGTTCGTGAGTGGATTGCAGCCAGTGGCCACTTGATAGTTGCTTTGGTAGAAACTAAAATAAAGACAAACAACAGTAATAGCATCAAATACCTTTTCCCTCAAGGATGGCACCACGTGTCTAATGTAGATTGTGGAGGGGTTGCTAGAGTCTGTGTGGCATGGAAACCCAATGCCTGGCAGGTGTCAGTGATACAAAAGTCGGATCAACATGTTACGATTGATTGCAGGAATAATGGAGGACTGCATATGTGGATGACAACTGTCTATGGCCATAATGATGGCAGAGAAAGGCTTGATTTATGGAGAGACTTGATCATGCTTTCCAAACAGGTGACATGTCCATGGTTGGTTATTGGTGATTTCAACACAGTACGAATACAAGGGGAAAAAGGAGGCAAGAGGCTTTCCACCACAACTGAGGTGGATGCTTTCAACCAAACCATTGATAAGACTGTCTTATATGAGTTACCTATAGTGGGCGGTGAATTGTTTACATGGAATAATGAAAGAGCTCCAGAGTACAGGATAGCAAGCAAGATTGATAGGGCCCTGGTGAATGGCGAGTGGCTGAAATTTTTTCCTAATGTGCAGGTGAAGGCTGGTGGGTCTGAAATTAGTGACCATGCTCCTATCTCAGTTCAGATCACACAGAAAAAGCAGAAAAGGAAAGCCTTCAGATTTCTGAATTATTGGGCCGATTGGAAAGGATTTGAGGAAGTCATTAAACAAAGCTGGGATACACAGGTGATTGACAATCCTATGTTTGTGTTCACTAAAAAACAGATGCATACTAAGATGGCTCTCAGGAAATGGGCAAAAGAGGAGGTAAACATCCCAAATCTACTGATAGAGACTAAAAGGGAATGCAAGGAGACTAGGGAAAAATTGCTGGCTGATCCGTTAAATCCTAGGCTGATCGAGAAGGATAGGGAGCTAAAGATGATGCTTGAAGATCTAAAAAAGGCAAAGGAAAAATTCTACTGGCAAAGTAGCAAAGAAAAATGGATGGAAGATGGGGACCACAACACAAAGCTCTATCACATGGTAGTGAGGAGAAGAGAGGCATGTAATATCATTTCTGAACTTGTTAATGCGGATGGGGTGGTAGTCAACAAACAGGAGGATTCGGAGGAACAAGCTATTGATTTCTACACTTCGTTATATAACAATAATGTTCATAATGACATTGATGAAGATGAGGTAGTTGACTGGAAGTATAAGCTCACAAGCACCCACAATAACATCCTCACTAGAAGAACTAATGAATAGGAGGTGAATGACGCTCTCTGGAGTATTGGAAACAACAAGTCACCTGGCCCAGATGGTTTTAATGCTTTCTTTTTCAAGAAGACATGGGAAATTATCAAGGAAAATCTGCTTGCTTATGTGAATTGGTTTATGAAAGGAGGGAACATGGTGCGACAGGTTAATCACTTATTTCTGGTTCTAATTCTAAAAAAGAAAATCACCTCCTCTCTTGCTGATTTCCGCTCAATTGCTTGTTGTTCGGTTCTATACAAAATTATTGCAAAAATCTTGGCTGCCCGGTTGAAGCTGGTGCTTCCTTATCTAATTTCTGGCAATCAAGGAGCCTTTGTGACAGGGAGAAGTATCAGTGATTGTGCTCTTCTGGCTGGTGAGTTCCTCCTGGATTTCAATGTTATGCGAGGTAGCAGGAAGGCCTTCCTAAAGCTTGATGTATCTAAAGCCTATGAAAGTGTTAGATGGGAGAAGCTATGGTGGATCATGCAACAAATGGGATTCAGTGATCAGTGGATTGGCTGGTTGAAATAGTGTGTTGGGATAACTAGCTATTCTATTCTAGTTAATGTCACTTCTGCAGGTCTCTTCAGAGATAGCAATGGACTATTCCAGGGTGAATCCTTATCCCCTTGGCCTTTTGTGATGGTCATGGAGTACTTCACAAGGAAGATGCAACAAGCTGAAAATCAAAAGGATATAAAGCCTTACATAGTTCATGGTAGGAAGGTAATGACACACTTAATTTTTGCTGATGATGCATTGTTTTTTGTGGAAGCCAAACAACAACATATCAAAAATCTCAAGGGTCTTCTGGAAAGGTTTGGGATGCAAATGGGGTTGTGTATTAATGCAACAAAAACCTGCATCTTCTTGTCTAAAAATTGCTACCAGATGGAAGATAGGCTCATACAGGCGATGGGGTGGAGAAAGGTGAATTCCCAACAAAATATCTGGGATTTCCACTAGTCGGGGGCAACCTACATGTGAAAGACTTCACAAAGTGCATTGATAAAGTGGAGGAAATGATAAACAAATGGACAACATAGAGAACATCAATGGCAGGATGCAGAACACTGAGAAAGACAACCATAGAAGATCTTCTTATATTCTGGGTGCAACAAGGAGAGATGCCCAGATCTGTTCTGGATAGGATTGAAATGAAGAGGACAAATTTTCTGTGGGGCAGTGATCACCACCCAATGAGGTACCCCAGGTTGGTGCTTCCCATTAATGAAGGCAGGCTGAACTTGAAGACTCCCAAGGACATCGCTAAATGGGGGCACAATGAGAAGAGTCATTGCTTTTCAGGAAGGCATTTCCACGTGGGGAAAATGGATGAGAGACAGATATTCTGGAGGGATGGACTTTATACCAAAAACAAGAGAAGGTTACTCAAGAACAATTAATGTCATGAGAGAAATTTGGCCACAAATCAAGCACTTGATTATTGCTAATAATCAAGGAGGATGGCAGCTCAAAGATAAAAAGATATGCATATGGGAGGTGACACAGGCAAAAGGAGCAAGGGGCCCTGTGGGAGAACATATATGGGTAGGCAGATATGTGCCTAAGTGGAGCATGTGCGTCTACAAATTTCTACATAATGTCCTTGCTACTCTTGATAGAATAAAGGGCTGGAATTATGATATATCTACTATTTTCTTGCTATGTGAGGATGGAGAGGAGAGCCACAACCATCTTATGGGAGAGTGCGCCTTCACAAAGGAAATATGGGAGTACTTATGCAATAATTTCAGATTAAAAATCCAACTTTCGGCTGATCCAAAAAGTATGATTTCTAGATGCGGAGGTGATGAGAAGAAAACTCTTTTTCTTGCCGGCCTATGCTACCATGTATGGGATGAAAGAAATGCTAGAAGACATCAAGGAAAGTCTACGAATGCCACCAATATTGCTACAAAAATTTGTAAATGTGTTAGACGTAGACTACAAATTAAATAGTTGTGTGAGTTGTAACCTTATGGTGGATGTATGACATTGGGCCTACATGTAAATTCGACCTCCTATAATTTTAGAGGGGACGTTGAAATATATTTACCTGATTCGGATACATACATACATACATACATGCATACATACATACATACATACAAGGGTGAATTAAGTTCACAAGAGATATATGGGACACATTGTGCAAGGAATTTGAGGTACACATTCATCTAGTGGGATACCCAAGAAGGATGTTGATAAAATGAGGGATTGATGATAGAAAGAAGCTCTTATTTGCTGCCATATGCTATCATGTATGGGAGGAAAGAAATGCCAGAAAGCATCGAGTTGTAACTCGAGTTCTTTGATGTATGGCGTTGGGCCTACATGTAACTCTTGACCTCCTATATTTTTAGGAGGAAGTCAGAATATATTTACCTGATTCTGATACATACATACAGCCGACAAGGCATGGCTCAAGTGGTCAAGCATGGAGTCCCCTAGCAAAGGGACCCAAGTTTGAATCCTAGTTTTTGGCTTGATTTACCACCCTCCCGGGCATTCGGCCTCCACCACGGGCATGGGAGAGGGGGGACAAATCGTTCTCTCATAATACCATACATACATACATATATACTTACACACATACATACTGTAACGTCTCAGGATTTGAGGCCTCAGATAAAATGATCTTAAAAGGAATGATTGGACTATCCATATCACCAAGGTGCACCTCCTTTTCCGAGAGCCCATCACTAAAGAACTCCATAGAGTAGTACTAGGATGGGTGACCAGTCAGGAAGTTTGTCCTAGCTTGTCCGTGAGTGTGGATAAAGCATACAGTTAAGTCTAGTGGTGGTCTGTGGGGCCAGTCATCATTCCTGAAACTCTACTAGATCCTAGGACAGTGGGTCCAGGTGTTACAAATGATATCAGAGCCAATTCCCCTCCAGTAGGTGGGGCCCAGAAGGGCTGGTGACATTCCATTCGTTGAGTCGTGAGGTCCAGACATGTTGGAAAGGGCTATCCATGGTGATGGAGCCACCCTTGCACTGGTAGTCGTGGTTGGGAGCTGGGTGTACATGGCCATGTTGGGTCTGCACTGAAATGGGGAAATGTTATGAGGCCACATAGTTGAGCCTTGACGAGGATGTCAAGAGTATAAGTGGGGTAGATTGTAATGTCCCAGGATTTGAGGACTCAGATAAAATGATCTTAAAAAGAATGATTGGACTACCCATATCACCAAGGTGAACCTCCTTTTCTGAGAGCCCATCACTAAAGAACTCCATAGTTAAGTGTGCTCATCTTGGAGTAGTACTAGGATGGGTGACCAGTAGGGAAGTTTATCCTGGCTTGGGATGGGATCAAGCTTCTACTGTTGAGTGTGCTGAGGTAGACATAGTCTGTGTGGCATGGAAGTTGAATGCATGGCAAGTGTTAGTGATACATATGTTAGACCAGAATATTATAGTTGATTGTAATAATAATAGAGGCTTGTGCATGTGGGTGATAGATATTTATGGCCATAATGATGCCAAGGACAGACTAGACTATAGTTGATTGTAATAATAATGGAGGCTTGAACATGTGGGTGACATCTATTTTTGGCCATAATGATGCCCAGGCCAGACTGGACTTATGGAAGGACTTGGTATCTCTATCCAAACATGTAACTTTACCATGGTTGGTGATTGGGGATTTCAATATTGTTCGTCTGTAGGTAGAAAAGAAGGGGAAAAAACTTGTGCGTGAGTGTTGATAAAGCACGCAATTAAGGCTAGTGGTGGTCTATGGTGCCATTCGTCATTTCTGAAACTCTACTAGAGCCTATGGCAGTGGGCCCAGGTGTTACAAATGATATCAAAGCCAATTCCCCTCCAGTAGGTGGGGCCCACATGGGCTGGTGACATGCCAGTCTTTGAGTCGTGCAGTCCAGACATGTTGGAAAGGGCTATATGTGGTGATGGAGCCACCCTTGCACTGGTAGCTGTGGTCATGAGCTGGGTGCACATGGCCATGTTGGGTCTACACTAAAATGGGAAAATGTTATGAGTCCACATAGTTGAGCCTTGACAAGGACGTCAAGAGTCTAAGTGGGGGAGATTGTAACGTCCCATGATTTGGGGCCTCGGATAAAATGATCTTAAAAGGAATGATTGGACTACCCATATCACCAAGGTGCACCTCCTTTTCTAGGAGCCCATCACTGAAGAACTCCATAGTTAAGTGTGCTCATCTTGGAGTAGTACTAGGATGGGTGACCAGTTGGGAAGTTTATACTGGCTTGGGATGGAATCAAGTTTCTAATGTTGAGTGTGCTGAGATAGACATAGTCAGTGTGGCATGGAAGCTAAGTGCATGGAAAGTGTCAGTGATATAGATGCTAGACCAACATATTATAGTTGATTGTAATAATAATGGAGGATTGCACATGTGGGTGATAGCTATTTATGGCCATAATGATGCCAAGGATAGACTAGACTATAGTTGATTGTAATAATAATGGAGGCTTGCACATGTGGGTGATAGCTATTTTTGGCCATAATGATGCCCAGCCAGACTAGACTTATGGAAGGACTTGGTATCTCTATCCAAACATGTAACTTTACCATGGTTGGTGATTGGGGATTTCAATATTGTTCTCATGTAGGTGGAAAAGAAGGGGAAAATACTAGCATTAAATGTAGAGATAGATGCTTTCAACCAAGGCATTGATAAAGCCAGTCTGTTTCAACTTCCAATGGTAGGCTGTGATATATTTACATGGAACAATGAGAGAGGGCCAGAAAATAGAATAGCAAGCAAACTTGATAGATCTTTAGTGAATAATGATTGGTTGTGGATTTTTCCTAATGTGCAGGTAAAGGTAGGTGGATCGAAGCTGAGTGACCATGCACCTATCTCAGTTCAGATCATAGAAAAGAAACAAAAGAGAAAACCCTTCAGATTCTTAAGTTATTGAGTTGAATGGAAAGGTTTTGAATATGTCATAAAAGAAGGATGGAGCACACAAGTGATAGGGAACCTGATGTATGTATTTGCAAAAAAGCTGGCAAGCACCAAGACTACACTTAAGAGATGGGTCATGGCTAAAGTGAACATTCCAAATCTGATAAAGGAAACATAAAGAGAGTGTAAGGAAGTCAGGGAAAATTTTGGGGCTGATCCTCTTAATCCTGAACTGATATAGAATGATAGAGAACTGAAAAGGATGATTGTTGATTTGAAAATAGCAGAGGAGAAATTTTACTGGCAAAGGAGTAGGGAAAATGGATGGAGGACAGGGATAAGAACACTAAACTCTACCATACTAATGTTAAAAGAAGAGAGGCTGATAATATTATTTCTGAGCGGATCGATGCTGAAGCGAGGTGGTCAACAAATAGGAAGATCTAAAAGAATATGCCATAAACTTCTATACGTCACTATGCAACAAGAAGTTTGAAAATGACATAGCAGAAGAGGAAGTGGAGTGGAGGTTCAGACTGACAAGCACACATAATAATATTCTTACAAGAAGAACCAAGGAAGAAGAGGTCAAAGTGCAGTATGGAGCATCGACAACAACAAGTCTCCAGGATCAAATGGTTGCAATGATTTTTTCTACAAGAAGACATGGGATATCATGAAGGAGGACTTGATTGCATATGTCAGTTGGTTCTTAGAAGGTGGAAACATGGTGAGATAGGCTAATCATTATTTTTTGGTTCTCATTCCTAAGAAGAAGGCTGCTTCCTCTCTTACTGATTTTAGACCCATCACATTCTACTCGGTATAATATAAAATAATTGCTAAGATTCTGGCTGCTAGATTGAAGATGGTACTTATCTATATTATTTTTGAAAATCAAGGAGCCTTCATGATAGGAAGGAGTATGAGTGATTCTGCTATGCTGGCAGGGGAATTTTTGTTGGACTACAATGTCATCAGAGGTAGTAGGAAACCCTACTTAAAACTAGACGTTTCCAAAGCCTATGATAGTGTTAGATGGGAGAAATTGTTGTGGATCATGAAAAAATGGGATTTAATGAGCAATGGATTTGCTGGATGAAGGAGTGTGTTGGTACTACAAGTTATTCCATCCTGGTCAATGGTACATCTGCATGTATATTTAGAGGAGGTAATGGTTTGCGTCAAGGAGATCCCCTATCACCTTTTCTCTTTGTGATTGCTATGGAGTATTTTACACAGAAGATGCAACATGTTGAAATAAAGAAGAAGATAATTTCCTACACAGTTCATGGCACAGAGGTGATGACCCATTTGATTTTTGCATATGATGTGCTAGTATTTGTTGAAGCCAAGCAACAATTTTTGGAAAATCTTCAAAATCTAGTAGGGAAGTTTGATGAGCATACGAGGCTGTGTGTGAATGCAAATAAAACACATATTTTCTTATCCAAGAACTGCTACCAGATGGAGGACAGGTTAGTAGATGAAATGGGTGTGGAGAGAGCGAAATTTCCAACAAAATACCTTGGCTTTCCCTTGGCTAGGGGTAATCTATAGCTTAAGGACTTTGCTTATTGCATAGACAGGAAGAATGATATGGTTAACAAATGGTCGACATAGAAGACATCCATGGCAGGGCGAGCAACAATGATAAAGGCTTCTATTGAGGGACTTGTTATCTTCTGGGTGCAACAAGGGGAGATTCTCTGATCTGTCCTGGACAGAATGGAGATGAAGATGGCAAACTTCCTATGGGCAAGTGAACATTATCCTATGAAATATGCTAGAGTGGAGCTTCCAAAAGATGAAGTAAGGTTGAACTTAAAAGCACCTAGAAACATAGAAAAGTGGGGGACAATGTGGAGAATAATCATTTATCAAGAAGGCACCTCTATTTGGGGGAAATGGATGAGAGAGAGATATCCAAGTGGTTTGAACTTCAACCTAAAGACAAGGGAAGGATACTCACACACCATAAATGTCATGACTGAAACATGGCAGCTAGTCAGACACATGTTTGAGGCTCAAGATAGGAGGAGGTGGAGACTTAGAGATCCAAAGACATGCTTGTGGCAAGAAACACGCTCGAGAGACACGAAGGACATGCGTGGGGTGCTGATATGGACCAGTGTGTACGTGCTAAAATGGAGTATGTGTGTATACAAAATTTTGCACAGGGTTCTTGCCACTCTTGATAGGATAAAAGGATGGAACTATGATATTTCCATAGTGTGCCTGCTATGTAAAGATGCTGAAGAAATCCATAATCTCCTTATGGGTGGATGCAAATTCACAAGAGATATTTGGGACACGGTGTGTAAGGATTTCAATGTGCAACTCTGACTTGTAGACGATCTAAGAAGAATGTTGACAAAGTGTGGAAATGATGATAGGAAGAAGATGCTATTTTCTACTCTATGATACCACATTTGGGAGAATGCAATGCTAGGAAACACTAAGGGGCTTCTACAAATGCCATGAGTATTGCTATAAAATTTTGTAAATGTGTTAAACGTAGGTTCCACATGAGATAGATGAGTGTGTTGTTGCTCTCTTTTCTTGATGTATGGCGTTGGGTCTACATGTCACTCCGAACCTCCTATAATTTTAGTAGGAAGTCAAAATATATATACCTGATTCTGATACATACATACATACATACATACATACATACATACATACATACATACATACATACATACATACATACATACATACATACATACATACATACATACATACATACATACATACATACATACAGCCGAAAAGGAGTGGTTCAAGTGGTGAAGCATGGTGTCCCCTAACAAAGGGACCTAGGTTCAAATCCCATCTTCTGCCTTGATTTACCACCCTCCTGGGCATTTGGCCTCCACCACAGGTGTGGGAGGGGGTGGGAGGGGTGGGGGGGAGAACTCTTTCTCTCTTAATCTCATACATACATACATACATACATACATACATACATACATACATACATACATACATACATACATACATACATACATACATACATACATACATACATACATACATACATACATACATACATACGACAAACACCGTCTCTTAGGGTTTGGCTGGGGCGATCTCTAGGTGTTCGAAGACCCTAGGGCATGACGCCCACGTCGACGACCACTCCGGCCACTAGCGTCCACCCTCATCCATCCCGCACCCCCTCTACCACCACCCCACCCCACCCCACACATCCACATCCCACCCGAGAGATAGAGAAAGGAGGAAGCATTGGAGTTCCCAACCTTAACAGGTCGATGAATGATGGAGGGGGGACGAATCCCCCGTCCGCTGAAGAGCACATGTCGACGGTGCCCACTTGAAAGAATTGGAACAAGGTCCTGAAGGAGCCGCCGCTACGCAAGACCACCGAGGAGGACTACCCATCACCGCGGTGCTCTGACGACCAGGTCCATGTCGACTTGGCAGAGGAGGAGTTCGAGAAGATGCAGAATATATGGGAGTACTCGATCATGGATTATGTGTTGGGAAGCGTCCATACTACCCATACCTCCTAGCATGGATCAAGAGGACCTGGAGACCCAAAGGAACATTCGACCTGATCTCGATGGATAATGGAGCGTTCTTGATCCTTTTTTCCAATGTGATGAACAAGAAAGCCGTTCTCTATCTGGGGCCGAGGTGGTTTGATGGACAACTTGTTGTCGCGAAAGACTATCGGTTTGGCGACGAGCTGAGGCGTGATGCTTTTGTGATGATTCCAACGTGGATAACATTGGGGTCCATTGGCTGTTCTTGGACACAGAGGGCGGCTGGGACCATTGCCGCTGCTGCTGGCAAAGTCCTCTTCATCGATGACAGATCGCTGGAGACGGACGAGGCTCGTGTGTTGGTGGAGCTTAGGGAAGACGAGGAGATGATAGAGTAGGTATGGCTGAATGTCAAAGGATGGGAGGCCATACCCGTGAAGATCATCTACGACCATAAACCTCCCAAGTGCAGCCAGTGTAGGGCCTTTGGCCATCCAGAGGGGGTGTGCAATGGCGAGCAGTCCAAGCAACATCAGACCAAGGGAAGCGCTGAGGAGACCAAGAAGACTGGAGCAAGCACAAAGCAGTGGGTCGAGAAGACCAAGAAGATGTGCTCGAGTTCAAAGCTTGACGAGGGGGCTGTTGCTGTCGAGGGCAATGCTATAGAGAAGGATGTCCATCCTGCTACTGGTGTGACGGTGGCTATGGATGTAGAGGGGACGAACGATCAATCTAATCCATAAGCGATGACAACAATGGCTGCTGAGGAGAACGGACAATCTGCTGTGGATATTGCAGTGGACAAGAACGAAGGGGCCAACAACAATGGTGTTGAAACTAAGCAGAAGGAAGATGGGGAATTCACACCCACATCTAGGAGGAAGACTATGAGTGGTATCCTGAAAACAGAAGGGGTGGGGTCTATCCTAGACTCTACCAATAGGTTTGAAGCTATTAGTGAGTCGGAGGCCGAAGAGCCAGAACAGATAGAACCAAAGAAGAAAAAGGAAGGCAACAAGAAGAAGGAGTAGCCCAGGCGTACACGGGAAAACAAGAACACTTAAACATGTCCATTATTATGTGGAATATCAAAGGAGGGTGCGACCGGGATAAGAAAAAGGAAATCCGTGAATGGATCGGTGTTTGTGGGTCCTCTACTGTAGTGTTAGTTGAGATCAAGATCAAGGAGAATAATAAATAGAGTATCAGATACTTGTTTCCACAAGGCTGGGAACATGTATCTAACCTCCCACATTCTGAGCTGGCTTGGGTGTGTGTGGTGTGGAGGCCCAATGCATGACAGATGACTGTGATGATGATGTCTGACCAACACATAACTCTAGATTGCAGGAATGCAGTGGGGTTGCACATGTGTCTGACAGTAGTGTACACTCATAATGATGCAAAAAGAAGGGCTGAACTCTGGCAATATCTAGCTTTGATTTCCACACAAATGACGACACCATGGTTGGTGATTGGTGATTTCAACAATGTCAGACTTTAGGGTGAGAAGATAGGGGGAAGACCTACGCTTTGTGCTGTGATAGATGCACTTAATAGGGCCGTTAATAAAGTGGAGTTGACTGAGCTACCCATGATAGGTGGAGACCTCTTCACATGGAACAATGAACAAGATCTGGAAGACATAATAGCAAGCAAACTGGACAGAGCATTGGTAAATGAGAAATGGTTAAAACTCTTTCCCAATGTACAGGTGAAGGTAGGTGGTTTTGAGCTAAGTGATCAAGCCCCTCTTCTTGTGCAGATCATTGAGAAAAAACAAAAATGAAGACCTTTCAGATTTCTTAACTACTGGGCCGAGTGGAAGGGTGATTCAGCCCTATTTTAGGGCTTTGTCTTGTGTCATTTTGCATTTCAACCACATCTATACTTGTTAGATTACATGTTACTTCCCCAATATGCTTATTTATATCAAATACACTTATGGAGACTTTTTGCATGTTTTATAGGTACTTTGTCCACTACTTTATGGCATGGAAAGAGGATGGTCCAGTCTAGAGTTTCCTCAGGCTTGGAGGAGCTCAAAATGAGGCCAAAACCACTTCCAACCTACCCCAAGTGGTCAAAGAAAGTTTTGAAGCAATACCCTCCATGAATGATCAAGTTCAAGGATCACATGCATGGGAGAGACACCACCACGACCGTGGTGAGCCCCCACGGCCGTGGTGGACATGCCCCAAGTACAAAAAATCAGTTTAACTCCTAGAAATCAATGAAAATGGCCAAAATGACCGTGTTGATCAACATGCCCGTGGCCATAGGTGTCCACCACAACCGTGGCCATCCATGCACACCTCCCTGTGATCTCCGCATTCTAATAAACCCATGACCGTGCCCATCTACCACAGTCGTGGTCTACCCTACCCACCACGACCGTGGTTACCCACCACGACCGTGCTACTCACAAAATCCACCTAGTTTTCACTACTTTCCCCATTTTGCCCCTAACTTAACCCTAGACCCCCTAGATCCCTATATAAGCCCTAGTGGCAGCTGAGGGTCGGGGGTTGGCTGCTTAGAACCTCATTTTCGCCCCCTAGTCACCTCCACTCCATTCCACTTCACCTCCACCTCAAATCCACTCCATTTTACCATTTCCACCACATAACCCCCCATATCTAAGACTTCCATCCACTTCCCACCACCATTTTACACCATTCCATCCAAGAAGAATGAGGAGGACGACCTTGCAGCTGATGGAGAGGAGGAGTCCTTCATCTACACCGAGCTCTATGGCTACTTCTTCCTCTATCTTCTCTCTTTTTGTATTTTCCATGTTTATGAGTAGCTAGTCCCCTTGGGTGGGCTGTTTGGGGGAAATTATGTTACTTTGATACCATGTTGGGGGATAATGACATGTAAACATTGTAATTCCATTTGTTAATGATTATGTTCTATTTGCATCTCATTATCCATGGATTGCTTGTTTATTTGTGTGTGAAATCACTTAGGAATTTAGGCAAATTGCTTATATGTGTGAATTTTGGGATTTGCCCCTAGGTCTAATTCTTGGATCCCTAGGTTGCCTCCCATCTTCCTACATCCTAATCAATCTCCCTAAACCTAAGTGAGAGATCTAAGTAGCTAGATTAGGTAATTCTAGTGCAATTAGCATGGAGCCTTCTCAAGACTGGAATGTGGGGGAATTGGGGTCCAAAACCCTAATTTCACCCCCATTACTACCCTCGGCCCCTAATTGCCCTAGGAATGTCTAATCTAGAAACCTAGACTTGATTAGACTCTAATTTGATTGAACCTAACCCCTAACCCAATTGAGCCTCGTAAGGGTAGTAGGGGGTGTTAGGGACTAGTTCCTCTATACACAACCTAGCATATCCATGGCCAGTTAGTAGCTTAGGTTAATCCATTAGACTCTAACTTGTTGTTTGGTTTGGATGATCTAAATGAAATCATAATGTTCATATGTCACCCCCAACTTAAGTGATAAGTTCATACCCCTAAACAACCCACACATCTCTTTACTGCTTAAAACCCTACTTTTGTGCTTGCTTAGCTTAATTAGTTCTTTTCTTGCATACTTAGCTTCTTTCCTTGCTCTTGCCTTGTTCATGCTAGCTTAGCTCTTTTGCTTCTCTCTTGCTTGCCTTAGTGTAAATTGCCTTTTCATACATAGCTTAGTATTTTCTTTCTTGCTTAGCCTTAATCTAGTCTAGGGTTAACAGAGATTTCATTCTTGTCTTTAATTGCTTGTTTGTTCATAGTAGTTTAACAATCAAATCGACCTTTAAACCCTTAACCCTAGTCTCTGCAGTAGGAACCTAGCCAAACTAACCTAGCTCTAGTGCCCCCTCTTTTCCCTGTGGATCGACCCTATACTTGCCACCTTCCTATACTACGACACGACCCCGTGTGCTTGCAGGTGTAGATGTTTTAGTAGACGTGGGTGTGTTAGTTTAGGTCTTATAAATTTCGAAAGCAAGATCCCATATCCCGTGTGTTCCGACCTCGTGGGGCGCATCTAGTCAGGTCAAATCGGCTAGTGTGTTGCATCTCTAGCGGAATCACACCAAGCTTTCTGGCGCCGTTGCCGGGGATTAGAGGCGCTCGGCCTAGCTAGTTAGTTTTGCTTTGACTTTTCCTACTGCCCTCATCATTGATAAACTTTATTCATTACTCTTTGCATTCTTTGTGTATATTGGTTTGCTAACTTGCTTTCTTTTGTTTGGTTGTGCCTTGTGCATGTGACAAGCCACTCAGAGAAGACAAGATGGAAGGCCAAAATGCACAAACCCATCCACCTCCTCCACTACCCTACCTCCAAGGCTATCCTAAGCCTTACACACCACCACCACCTCCATTGCCACAACCCTCCCACCAATTCACCTTCCAACCTCAATTCATTCTACCACCTCCATCACCACAACCCTCCCACCAATTCACCTTCCAACCTCAATGCCCTCCTCCACCTAAAGTCCAAGGGCCATCAACACCGATGCCACCACCACAACTATCACATGCTCCCCCTACTTCCCATGAGCAAATGGATATGATTGAGACCCTTCTCTTTGGTGCCTATGAAGACCCATTCCTCAAGAGAGAGAAAACCTATGGTATGAGATTTCTAAGGGTCTTAAGGCTTATTAAGAACTATGATGATGATCCCCAAGGAGATAGAATTGTTGAAAAAGACTTATGAAGCTCGCATGACCCTTGGGAGGAAGATAAATCAAGGAAAGCATTTGAGAGGATTGCTTATGATGGGGGTGCAAACATTTTGTTTTTGGACCATGGTTGATGGTGAAAGAACAACAAGCCTGGATGAAGGCACAGAACTTAGCGCTTGTGGGAGGCAACCCACATAGGTTTGGGAAATTTTGACCCAACCTTCACTTTTTGATACAATTGCTTTATTTTTACACTTTCCAAGAAAACACACACACACACTTGTGTTTAATAGTTTTTGTCTAGTTTTAAGATGTGCAGGTGGTAACAGGGTGAAATGAAGGAAATTTAAGTACAATTGAGAGAAGGATTCAAAGAAAAATCACTTTGGGTCAAGTTTTTGAGTGTTTGATTTTCCTCATTTTGAGAGTAGCAGCTACAGGGACCACCACAGTCATGGCACATCAATACGACCGTGGTCATTTGCATGAAAAACACACAAAGTCCCTGGATTCAGAAGCAAAATTGAGAAAAACTGCCAAAGGACTACACCACGGCCGTGCCAGGCAGCACGACCGTGCAACTTGAAGCCACCACGGCCGTGCTACGCAGCACGGCTGTGCTGTAGACCAATTTCAGCCATTGAAGGTAGATTAGTGCGGCAACTACTATGCATATCCTCCACCACAGGGAGGAACACCGCCAGAGCCTCGGGAGAGCCATGATCGTCTAGCCTATCATCCTAAACTCTAGGATCATGTTGAGGACATCATGATTCAAAAGTTTGGGGTGGTAGGGCAGGTATGCCCTAGTTTCACTTTACATTTCACCTGCCACATCCACTTTTGTTTTCTTGTTTTTGCTATCTATCTTAGTCATCTTTACTACTTTGCATACTTGCATGTCATGTAGTTTACTTTCTTGCAATTTTTGAATAATTTTCAAAAATGTTGCTATTTTTGCCATGCATTGCATATCACGTAGATTTTTAGTAATTTTGCATGTTTCGGCTAGGATTTGCTTGTTTACTGCTTTAAGTTCAATAATATAAGGTTTAGATGTGATTGGAGGCAACTTGGCACAGTTTTGGCCAATTTTGCCCAAATTTGAGATTTCTTGTCTAAAAGTGTTTTTCAACCCAAAATCTACTTTTTGGATTAAAAATGATGACCTTTGACAAATGCAAGTGACTTGTCATTGTTTATTGCTAAGTGGTATCAATGTTTGACTTTTTACATGTGCATTACCTCTCTTATGGTTGTGATTGATATGGCTGAATTGTGAAGTTGAGCAAGCTTTGAACGCTTAGTGTTTGTAGAATCACTTGATTGATATATCAATTTCATCTTGTTCATTCATGTGGTGTGATATCTAGGATGAAGTATTGGATTAATTTTCATGCATGATGTCTTATGTGGAGAATCATACCTATGACCCCTCTTTGACCCGACTTTTCACTCACCATCTTCTTACCCCTCCGCCTCATGAAAGGATGCCAAAGTGCACATATCAGCCGTGGCCACCTCTAAAAGTTTGGGGTGGCCACATCTCCATCTCTCCACATAACTCTATCCACCATATGCCCTATCTACACCAAGGGAAAGAAGAAAAAGAAAAAAGAAAAAGAAAAGCAAAAACAAAATAAAAGGAAGCTCCTATTTAAGAGAATTAAAATAAAGAAAAGATGAGTGTGTAAAAACACTCCAAAAATCTTATCGCAACCCTTTCTTCCATTTTCATACCCATTCAGCTAAGAAGCATCAAACTTATCTCATTTTTCCCTTTTCTGCAGCCATGTGGGTCATTTGGTGTGATTTGAAATATAAGATTGAATGCATGAATGTGAAACAACACTCCTAGTCATTCTTGATTAACGCCACCATGAAATGATTTACCCGGAACTTTATGGAAGAAATACGGATAACTTGTGTATTCTATACGCTATATTTGAAGTTCATATGCTTTGTGCTCTTTTCATTATTGGTTTGTGAAAGTAGGAGAGGAGAGAGGTGAAATGCATGCACTTAGTCATCTTTGATCCCATTCAGCGATAATCATCTTTTACATTGCATTTGTCATGTCTTGACTGTGAAAAGTTTGTAGAGAGATTGAGTTGGAGCATACTTGAGGAAAAGTATGTTTCAAGTTTGGGGTGGTGATTCAGCCCTATTTTAGGGCTTTATCTTGTGTCATTTTGCATTTCATCCACATCTATACTTGTTAGATTACATGTTACTTCCCCCAATATGCTTATTTATATCAAATGCACTTATGGAGGCTTTTTGCATGTTTTATAGGTACTTTGTCCACTACTTGATGGCATGGAAAGAGGATGGTCCAGTCTAGGGTTTCCTCAGGCTTGGAGGAGCTCAAAATGAGGCCAAAACCACTTCCAACCTACCCCAAGTGGTCAAAGAAAGTTTTGAAGCAATACCCTCCATGAATGATCAAGTTCAAGGATCAAATGCATGGGAGAGACACCACCATGACCGTGGTGAGCCCCCACAGCTGTGGTGGACATGCCCCAAGTACAAAATCAGTAAAACTCCAAGAAATCGATGAAAATGGCCAAAACGACCGCGGTGATCAACATCCCGTGGCCATAGGTGTCCACCACGACCGTGGTGACCCCCCATGGCCGTGGCCATCCATGCACACCTCCATGTGATCTCCACATTCTAATAAACCCACGACTGTGCCCATCTACCACGACCGTGGTCTACCCTACCCACCACGACCGTGGTGACCCACCACGGTCGTGCTACTCACAAAATCCACCTACTTTTCACTACTTTCCCCATTTTGCTCCTAACTTAACCCTAGACCCCCTAGATCCCTATATAAGCCCTAGTGGCGGTTGAGGGTCGGGGGTTGGCTGCTTAGAACCTCATTTTTGCCCCCTAGTCACCTCCACTCCATTCCACTTCACCTCCACCTCAAATCCACTCCATTTCACCATTTCCACCACATAACCCCCCATATCTAAGCCTTCCATCCAGTTCCCACCACCATTTTACACCATTCCATCCAAGGAGAAGGAGGAGGACGACCTTGCAACTGTTGGAGAGGAGGATTCCTTCATCTACACTGAGCTCTATGTCTACTTCTTCCTCTATCTTCTCTCTTTTTGTATTTTCCATGTTTATGAGTAGCTAGTCCCCTTGGGTGGGCTGTTTGGGGGAAATTATGTTACTTTGATACCATGTTGGGGGATAATGACATGTAAACATTGTAATTCCATTAGTTAATGATTATGTTCTATTTGCATCTCATTCTCCATGGATTTCTTATTGATTTGTGTGTGAAATCACTTAGGAATTTAGGCAAATTGCTTATATGTGTGAATTTTGGGATTTGCCCCTAGGTCTAATTCTTGGATCCCTAGGTTGCCTCCCATCTTCCTACATCCTAATCAATCTCCCTAAACCTAAGTGAGAGATCTAAGTAGCTATATTAGGTAATTCTAGTGCAATTAGCATGGAGCCTTTTCAAGGCTAGAATGTTGGGGAATTGGGGTCCAAAACCCTAATTTCACCCCCATTACTACCCTCGACCCCTAATTGCCCTAGGAATGTCTAATCTAGAAACCTAGACTTGATTAGACTCTAATTGGATTGAACCTAACTCCTAACCCAATTGAGCCTCGTAAGGGTAGTAGGGGGTGTTAGGGACTAGTTCCTCTATACACAACCTAGCATATCCATGGCCAGTTAGTAGCTTAGGTTAATCCATTAGACTCTAACTTGTTGTTTGGTTTGGATGATCTAAATGAAATCATAATGTTCATATGTCACCCCCAACTTAAGTGATAAGTTCATACCCCTAAACAGCCCACACATCTCTTTTGTAAGACCCCTAAACTTGCTTAATGAGTTGAACAAATTTAATTACCATAATTTAATGCTTAGTGCATCATTAAGTTGATTAAGTTGAATCAAGTACTCACGGATGCAATTAGTGATTTGATCGAGTGTTACAATCTAAATAGTCATGTTTTCTTGCATCGAGGTTGTAGTGGATTCCATTCTTGAGGTTTTGCAAAAAGAATCGTTCGATTTGGACCTTCGAGACAAGAGTTATGATGTTTTTAAGATATATGGGTTGAAGATGCAATTTGGCCATTTAATTGATCATTATTTCATTTATGTGGGTCGGCTACCCCTCTTCTCCCTTATCTCTTCCCGATAGAATAGAAAAGGCAGAACGACGCCCAGCGCCTGAACGGCAGAGTAGAAGCAAGGAGGGATCGCGTGAGGGCGACTAGGGTGATTCTGGGTGGATTAGATAGCCCCTGATAAAGTTGATTAGATGTCTAGTTTGTTCTAGAGTCGTCCCTGTACTCTCAGGTCCGGACGAGATAAAGTTTGTATATAATGTTTCAAATGAATCAGACTTTTGTTAGCATATTAATGCTTGTTTGTGTGGCATAGCATGGATTCAAGAAAGATGTCGGGATCCTTCAAACATTTCTGAGCGGGTGTTGATGTTGAAATCGGTTTTAATTTACCCATATTTTTGGGTATGTGATTAATTAGCGATTGATTGTGTTTTACGTTTTGAGTAATCTCGTTTAGCACTATGGGTCGTGACAAGTTTGGTATCAGAGCTTTAGGCTCATTGAGTCTACAGGGACACTAGGACTTAAGACTAGGATGATGTCTAAGTTAAGAATATGACATAAAAATATGGTGCATACTGCCTAATCTCAGTATTTGGGTGCCCTGGCCAGGTATTCAATTATTGAAGAAGGGTAAGTATGGAACTCTTAGATTGTTATCTTTTTGATTACTCTGATCAAGTAGTCATTTTGATACAATCTAAAGAGCATAATGAATAAGAAATCATGGTGTGAATATCTCAATCATACCTGAAAGAAGATGAGAATTGCATCATAATCTATCAAAACCTGAATGTTTGGTAACTATAAGAGAAAGATAAAACACCATGAAATCTAAATCTGAAAAAAAAGATGAGTTCTTGAAGATGTGATTCAAGAAGATAATAAAGTGAAAGACAGATAAGTCTATGCTTATAAAGTGAATCAAGGTATGAAATCCACATAAGATAGAGAGAACTCCTATTACAAGTACAAAATGAGAAGACGAATGGGAACAATGGAAAAGAAATAAGATGGAACCTGAGTTAATCTCAGACCAACCTTTGTATGTAAGAAACTTTTAATAAAAAATCAGCATGGCATGTGAAAGAAATTAAGGGAGATGATCCCGATTTAATGAACCAAATGTGGAATATGATGATTTACTTGTTGATAAGTGGTTGAGAAATATAATAAAATAAGAGAACATACTTAAGTGTGATAAATAATCGTCAAGGAAGAAGTAATGAGATATGTTAATCATGATGATTCCTATGCTAATGGCAAGGAACCAAAAAATGAAAAAGGTGAAATGATACATAAGAAGTTGTAATATGCATAATGAAAATAGAATTGGTTATCTTTTTGCTAGTGACCCCTGAACAATGTTGCTATGATATGGGAAGTGTGTTTTCCTTTGTGTCTTTCCTTTCTAGGGCACATCTTTCAAGTGGATCATTGCCACTTGGTATATGTGGATTCGTTCTAAACATGAGGATGTATATCTTACTATAGAATAAGGTTGTTTGGACTATGGTTCCACGATCATAAAGTTTGTGATGATTTTTCTTTTGGGCCTTCCAATAATTAGGAAGACTCCTCTTATATGTTTTGAAATTTGTTATGTTAGTAAAAGTAGATGAGATAAGGATGCAAGTTCCTTATAACACCTGAGATGGATACCAAGGTAATGAATCCTCGTATCCAAGATGTATCAATAATATGAGAAATGTGTGAAGGTTGGAAATGTTTATTAAATGAACATTCCAAGTTTTTCTCTCCCTTAGAGAGAGAAAGAGAGTTGATGATAACCCTCTAAATGTTTTTTGTAAAAAAATGATTCTATAATGTTGTGTATGATTCAGTGATAGCTGGGTAAGACCACTATCAAGGATAGATGGTTTGTTGGTCAATAGATATGAAATACCGTGTTCCTTTAAGATAAACCTAAGGTCAAATATCAATGCATAAGATTTAGAGTGGATGACATAATCCACATGACCATAATGAGTTTAGAGTTATATCCTACAAACTAACCACTGTACAAATAGAATCTATGAATAGGAAGAACGGAGTGTTCCAGTCATGTCTTACAAGTTATATCAAGCTTTAAATGATGACATGTCAAAGTATTTTAAATATGGTCAAAAATATGATCAATATTTCTTGAAAAACCTTAGGGTTGCCGAAGCAGCAATAGCTATAAGACAAGTTGAACAAGAATGAGAAGGGGTTGATTAAGTGTCTTTGTGGGATCATGATATGTCTTCGTATGTGGGAGTTTTTGTGCTGACCCAAGATGAGATATGTATGAATGATGTGACATTACTGTGATATGTAAGTAACCATGTGAAGGTAATAGGATGAGGTACAGAGGAAGTACACATCTATGTTTATCTTGGATTTCGGGGGCAAAATCCCTATTAGGGGTTTATAGTTGTAAGACCCCTAAACTTCCTTAATGAGTTGAACAAGTTTAATTACCATAATTTAATGCTTAGTGCATCATTAAGTTGATTAAGTTGAATTAAGTACTCACGGATGCAATTAGTGATTTGATCGAGTGTTACAATCTAAATAGCATGTTTTCTTGCATCGAGGTTGTAGTGGATTCCGTTCTTGAGGTTTTGCAAAAAGAATCGTTTGATTTGGACCTTCGAGACAAGAGTTATGATGTTTTTAAGATATATGGGTTGAAGATGCAATTTGGCCATTTAATTGATCATTATTTCATTTATGTGGGTCGGCTACCCCTCTTCTCCCTTATCTCTTCCCTATAGAATAGAAAAGGCAGAACGATGCCCAACACCCGAACGACAGAGTAGAAGCAAGGAGGGATCGCGTGAGGGCGACTAGGGTGATTCTGGGTGGATTAGATAGCCCCTGATAAAGCTGATTAGATGTCTAGTTTGTTCTAGAGTCGTCCTTGTACTCTCAGGTCCGGGCGAGATAAAGTTTGTATATAATGTTTCAAATGAATCAGACTTTTGTTAGCATATTAATGCTTGTTTGTGTGGCATAGCATGGATTCAAGAAAGATGTCGGGATCCTTCAAACATTTCTGAGCGGGTGTTGATGTTGAAATCGGTTTTAATTTACCCATATTTTTGGGTATGTGATTAATTAGCGATTGATTGTGTTTTACGTTTTGAGTAATCTCATTTAGCGCTACGGGTCATGACATCTTTACTGCTTAAAACCCTAGTTTTGTGCTTGCTTAGCTTAATTAGTTCTTTTCTTGCATAGTTAGCTTCTTTCCTTGCTCTTGCCTTGTTCATGCTAGCTTAGCTCTTTTGCTTCTCTCTTGCTTGCCTTAGTATAAATTTCCTTTTCATACATAGCTTAGTCTTTTCTTGCTTGCTTACCCTTAATCTAGTCTAGGGTTAACATATATTTCATTCTTGTCTTTAATTGCTTGTTTGTTCACAGTAGTTTAACAATCAAATCGACCTTTAAACCCTTAACCCTAGTCTTTGCAGTAGGAACCTAGCCAAACTAACCTAGCTCTAGTGCCCCCTCTTTTCCCTGTGGATCGACCCTATACTTGCCACCTTCCTATACTACGACACGACCCCGTGTGCTTGCGGGTGTAGATATTTTAGTATATGTGGGTGTGTTAGTTTAGGTCTTATAAATTTTGAAAGCAAGATCCCATATCCCATGTGTTCCGACCTCGTGGGGCGCATCTAGTCGGGTCAAATCGGCTAGTGTGTTGCACCTCTAGCGGAATCACACCAAGCTTTCTGGCATTGTTGCCGGGGATTAGAGGCGCTTGGCCTAGTTAGTTAGTTTTGCTTTGACTTTTCCTACTGCCCTCATCATTGCTATTCTTTATTCATTACTCTTTGCATTCTTTGTGTATATTGGTTTACTAACTTGCTTTCTTTTGTTTGGTTGTGCCTTGTGCATGTGACAAGCCACTCGGAGAAGACAAGATGGAAGGCCAAAATGCACAAACCCATCCACCTCCTCCACTACCCTACCTCCAAGGCTATCCTAAGCCTTACACACCACCACCACCTCCATTTCCACAACCGTCCCACCAATTCACCTTCCAACCTCAATTTATTCTACCACCACCATCACCACAACCCTCCCACCAATTCACCTTTCAACCTCAATGCCCTCCTCCACCTAAAGTCTAAGGGCCATCAACACCGATGCCACCACCACAACTATCACATGCTCCCCCTACTTCCCATGAGCAAATGGATATGATTGAGACCCCTCTCTTTGGTGCCTATGAAGACCCGTTCCTCAAGAGAGAGAAAACCTATGGTATGAGATTTCTAAGGGTCTTAAGGCTTATTAAGAACTATGATGATGATCCCCAAGGAGAGAGAATTGCTGAAAAAGAATTACGAAGCTCGCATGACCCTTGGGAGGAAGATAAATCAAGGAAAGCATTTGAGAGGATTTCTTATGATGGGGGTGCAAACATTTTGTTTTTGGACCATGGTTGATGGTGAAAGAACAACAAGCCTGGCTGAAGGCACGAAACTTAGCACTTGTGGGAGGCAACCCACATAGGTTTGGGAAATTTTGACCCAACCTTCACTTTTTGATACAATTGCTTTATTTTTACACTTTCCAAGAAAACACACACACACACACTTGTGTTTAATAGTTTTTGTCTAGTTTTAAGATGTGCAGGTGGTAACAGGGTGAAATGAAGGAAATTTAAGTACAATTGAGAGAAGGATTCAAAGAAAAATCACTTTGGGTCAAGTTTTTGAGTGTTTGATTTTCCTCATTTTGAGAGTAGAAGCTACAGGGACCACCACGGTCATGGCACATCAATACGACCGTGGTCATTTGCATGAAAAACACACCAAGTCCCTGGATTCAGAAGCAAAATTGAGAAAAGCCGCCAAAGGACTGCACCACGGCCGTGCCAGGAAGCACGACCGTGCAACTTGAAGCCACCACGGCCGTGCTACGCAGCACGGCTATGCTGCAGACCAATTTCAGCCATTGAAGGTAGATTAGTGCGGCATCTACTACGCATATCCTCCACCACAGGGAGGAACACCGCCAGAGCCTCGGGAGAGCCATGATCGTCTAGCCTATCATCCTAAACTCTAGGATCATGTTGAGGACATCATGATTCAAAAGTTTGGGGTGGTAGGGCAGGTATGCCCTAGTTTCACTTTACATTTCACCTGCAACATCCACTTTTGTTTTCTTGTTTTTGCTATCTATCTTATTCATCTTTACTACTTTGCATACTTGCATGTCATGTAGTTTACTTTCTTGCAAATTTTGCATAATTTTCAAAAATTTTGCTATTTTTGCCATGCATTGCATATCATGTAGATTTTTGGTAATTTTTGCATGTTTTGGCTAGGATTTACTTGTTTACTGCTTTAAGTTCAATAATATAGGGTTTAGATGTGATTGGAGGCAACTTGGCACAGTTTTGGCCAATTTTGCCCAAATTTGAGATTTCTTATCTAAAAGTGTGTTTCAACCCAATCTCTAGTTTTTGGATTAAAAATGATGACCTTTGACAAATGCAAGTGACTTGTCATTGTTTATTGCTAAGTGGTATCAATGTTTGACTTTTTACATGTGCATCACCTCTCTTATGGTTGTGATTGATATGGCTGAATTGTGAAGTTGAGCAAGCTTTGAACGCTTAGTGTTTGTAGAATCACTTGATTGATATATCAATTTCATCTTGTTCATTCATGTAGTGTGATATCTAGGATGAAGTATTGGATTAATTTTCATGCATGATGTCTTATGTGGAGAATCATACCTATGACCCCTCTTTGACCCGACTTTTCACTCACCATCTTCTTACCCCTCCGCCTCATGAAAGGATGCCAAAGTGCACATATCAGCCGTGGCCACCTCTAAAAGTTTGGGGTGGCCACATATCCATCTCTCCACATAACTCTATCCACCATATGCCCTATCTACACCAAGGGCAAGAAGAAAAAGAAAAAAGAAAAAGAAAAGAAAAAACAAAATAAAAGGATGCTCCTATTTAAGAGCATTCAAATAAAGAAAAGATGAGTGTGTAAAAACACTCCAAAAATCTTACCGCAACCCTTTCTTCCATTGTCATACCCATTGAGCTAAGAAGCATCAAACTGAGCTCATTTTGCCCTTTTCTACAGCCACATGGGTCATTTGGTGTGATTTGAAATATAAGATTGAATGCATGAATGTGAAACAACACTCCTAGTCATTCTTGATTAACGCCACCATGAAACGGTTTACCCGAAACTTTATGGAAGAAATATGGATAACTTGTGTATTCTATACGCTATATTTGAAGTTCATATGCTTTGTGCTCTTTTCATGATTGGTTTGTGAAAGCAGGAGAGGAGAGAGGTGAAATGCATGCACTTAGTCATCTTTGATCCCATTCAGCGATAATCATCTTTTACATTGCATTTGTCATGTCTTGACTGTGAAAAGTTTGTAGAGAGATTGAGTTGGAGAATACTTGAGGACAAGTATGTTTAAAGTTTGGGGTGGTGATTCAGCCCTATTTTAGGGCTTTATCTTGTGTCATTTTGCATTTCAGCCACATCTATACTTGTTAGATTACATGTTACTTCCCCCAATATGCTTATTTATATCAAATGCACTTATGGAGGCTTTTTGCATGTTTTATAGGTACTTTGTCCACTACTTGATGGCATGGAAAGAGGATGGTCCAGTCTAGCGTTTCCTCAGGCTTAGAGGAGCTCAAAATGAGGCCAAAACCACTTCCAACCTACCCCAAGTGGTCAAAGAAAGTTTTGAAGCAATACCCTACATGAATGATCAAGTTCAAGGCTCAAATGCATGGAAGAGACACCACCATAACCGTGGTGAGCCCCCACAGCCGTGGTGGACATGCCCCAAGTACAAAAAATCAGTAAAACTCCCAGAAATCGATGAAAATGGCCAAAACGACCGTGGTGATCAACATGCCCGTGGCCATAGGTGTCCACCATGATCGTGGTGACCCCCCACGGCCGTGGCCATCCATGCACACCTCCCTGTGATCTCCACATTCTAATAAACCCACGACCGTGCCCATCTACCAGGGCCGTGGTCTACCCTACCTACCACGACCGTGGTGACCCACCATGGACGTGCTACTCACAAAATCCACCTAGTTTTCACTACTTTCCCCATTTTCCCCTAACTTAACCCTAGACCCCCTAGATACCTATATAAGCCCTAGTGGCGGATGAGGGTCGGGGGTTGGCTGCTTAGAACCTCATTTTGGCCCCCTAGTCACCTCCACTCCATTCCACTTCACCTCCACCTCAAATCCACTCCATTTCACCATTTCCACCACATAACCCCCCATATCTAAGCCTTCCATCCACTTCCCACCACCATTTTACACCATTCCATCCAAGAAGAAGGAGGAGGACGACCTTGAAGCTGCTGGAGAGGAGTCCTTCATCTACACCGAGCTCTATGGCTACTTCTTCCTCTATCTTCTCTCTTTTTGTATTTTCCATGTTTATGAGTAGTCAGTCCCCTTGGGTGGGCTGTTTGGGGGAAATTATGCTACTTTGATACCATGTTGGGGGATAATGACATGTAAACATTGTAATTCCATTTGTTAATGATTATGTTCTATTTGCATCTCATTCTCCATGGATTGCTTGTTGATTTGTGTGTGAAATCACTTAGGAATTTAGGCAAATTGCTTATATGTGTGAATTTTGGGATTTGCTCCTAGGTCCAATTCTTGGATCCCTAGGTTGCCTCCCATCTTCCTACATCCTAATCAATCTCCCTAAACCTAAGTGAGAGATCTAAGCAGCTAGATTAGGTAATTCTAGTGCAATTAGCATGGAGCCTTCTCAAAGCTGGAATGTGGGGGAATTGGGGTCCAAAACCCTAATTTCACCCCCATTACTACCATCGGCCCCTAATTGCCCTAGGAATGTCTAATCTAGAAACCTAGACTTGATTAGACTCTAATTGGATTGAACCTAACCCCTAACCCAATTGAGCCTCGTTAGGGTAGTAGGGGGTGTTAGGGACTAGTTCCTCTATACACAACCTAGCATATCCATGGCCAATTAGTAGCTTAGGTTAATCCATTAGACTCTAACTTGTTGTTTGGTTTGGATGATCTAAATGAAATCATAATGTTCATATGTCACCCCCAACTTAAGTGATAAGTTCATACCCCTAAACAGCCCACACATCTCTTTACTTCTTAAAACCCTAGTTTTGTGCTTGCTTAGCTTAATTAGTTCTTTTCTTGCTTAGTTAGCTTCTTTCCTTGCTCTTGCCTTGTTCATGCTAGCTTAGCTCTTTTGCTTCTCTCTTGTTTTCCTTAGTGTAAATTGCCTTTTCATACATAGCTTAGTCTTTTCTTGCTTGCTTAGACTTAATCTAGTCTAGGGTTAACATAGGTTTCATTCTTGTCTTTAATTGCTTGTTTGTTCATAGTAGTTTAACAATCAGATCGACCTTTAAACCCTTAACCCTAGTCTTCGCAGTAGGAACCTAGCGAAACTAACCTAGCTCTAGTGCCCCCTCTTTTCCCTGTGGATCGACCCTTTACTTTCCGCCTTCCTATACTACGACATGACCCCGTGCGCTTACATGTGTAGTGTTTTAGTAGACGTAGGTAGCTAGTTTAGGTTTATAAATTTTGAAAGCAAAAACCCATCATGTGTGTTCCGACCTCGTGGGGCGCATCTAGTCGGGTCAAACCGGCTAGTGTGTTGCACCTTTAGCGGAATCGCACCAAAGGGCTTTGATGATATCCTGAAGGAAGTGTGGGGTACACACATATATGGGAATCCCATGTTTGTTTTTGCCAAGAAGCTATCTCTTCTGAAATCAACTCTAAAGAAGTGGGCGAAAGAGAAGGTCAATATTCCCAATATGATCTCGGTGATAAAGAAGGAATGTAGTGATGTGAGGAAACTTATGATGGCTGATCCACTCAACAATGAACTAATAAAGAAGGACAAAGAACCGAGGATGATGCTTGAGGACCTAAAAAAGGTAGCAGAAAAATTCTATTAGAAAAGAAGCATGAAGAAATGGATGGAAGATGGTGATATAAACACAAAGCTTTACCATACAACAGTAAGAAAAAAGGAGGCATACAACATCATCTGTGAGATGATTGACAAGGATAGGCATGTGGTTAATAAACAAGAAGACATAGAAGACCAAGCCGTGCAGTTCTACAGTGAGATTTACAATAAAAATTTTGTTGACAAGGAGGAGGAGGAAAACATAGACTGGAAATTCAAGCTCTCAAGAACCCACAATAATATTCTTATAAGGGAGGTTACCAAATAAGAAGTCAAAGATGCACTATGGAGTATAGGATGCAATAAATCGCCCGGGTCAGATGGATTCAATGCTTTCTTCTACAAAACTGCTTGGGACACAATCAAAGATGATCTCCTTAAATATGTTAGATGGTTATTGGAGGGAGGTAACATGGTAAGACAAGTCAATCATGCTTTTCTAGTCCTTATTTCAAAGAAGAAGATTACTGCATCCCTTGTTGATTTCAAACCTATTGCTTGTTGTTCTGTTCAATATAAAATCATGGTAAAAATGCTGGCTACAAGGTTGAAAATGGTCCTTCCTTTCTTTATTTCTGAAAACCAAGGAGCTTTTATTACCGACAGGAGTATTAGCGACTGTGCCCTTCTTGTTGACGAGTTCTTAGCTGATTTTAAAGTGATGAGAGGGAGCCAAAAAGCTTGCCTAAAACTTGACGTGTCTAAGGCTTATGACAGTGTTAGATGGGACAAGTTGTGGTGGATCATGCAATAGATGGGTTTCTCCCAAACATGGATAGAATGGATGCAACAATGTGTCAACACAACGAGATTCTCAGTTCTGGTTAATGGCACATCGACTGGTATGTTCATAGGAAGCAATGGGTTACGACAAGGTAATCCCCTCTTGCCACTTCTCTTTACTCTAGTCATGGAATATTTTACAAGGAAGCTGAAGGAAGTTGAAGACAAAAAATTGATTAAAGCATATACCGTCCACGGGATGAAGATAATGAGCCATCTCATTTTTGCTGATGATGTTCTTCTGTTTATGGAGGCCAAAGTGGATATGCTTCTTGAGCTGGAAAAACTTCTTAAAGACTTTGGAGAGTAGACGGGGCTACAGATTAATGCAAATAAAAATCATCTCCACCTCTCAAAGAATTATCATCAGATGGAAAATAGGCTGCACGAAGCCATGGGTGTGGAGTTGGGCAAGTTCCCAATTAAATATCTGGGCTTTCCATTTGTAGGTGGCAATTTACAAGTCAAAGATTTTACAGATTGCATCGATAGATTGGATGAAATGATTGCACATTGGCCTACCCAAAAGACATCTATGGCTGGATGGCCAACTCTTATTAGAGCATCTATTGAGGGCCTTCTCATTTTTTGGGTGCAACAAGGGGATCCGGGTGCTGTGCTTGATAGGATGGAGATGAAAATGGCCAACTTCGTTTGGGTGGGTGAATTTTATCCTATGAGCTATGCAAGGTTGCCATTACCAAAGGATGAAGGAGGTCTGTAGCTGAAAACACCTAAGGATATTGCTACATGGGGGACACTAAAGAGAATCATTTTATACCAAACACGTGGCTCTTTATGGATAAGATGGATGAGAGATAGATATCCATAGGGACTGGATTTCCAGCCAAGAACCTGAGAAGGTTTGACAGGCACAATTCAGATGATGAGGAGCTTATGGCCGCATGTGAAACATCTCTTTACCATGAATCATGTGGGTGAATGGAATATGATAAATCCAAAGGCTGATCTATGGGAAACCACAAGGATGAGAGCTGAAAAAGATGGGACAATGGAGCGAATATGGGCTGGAAAACACGTGCCTAAATGGTCCGTGTGCATCTTCAAGTTCTTACATGGGGCCTTAGTGACCTTGGAAAAAGTAAAAAAAATGGAACATCAATATATCTCTTATTTTTCTACTGTGTAAGGAGAAGGAGGAGTCCCATAACCACCTGTTTGGTGGCTGCAATTTCACTAAAGATGTGTGGGAAAGAGTTTGCAAAGAGTTCCACCTGCAGATTGAGTTGATTGAAGATACTAAGAAGATGGTCAAGCACTACGGCAACAGCGAGGAAAAGATGCTCTTGTTGGATGCCTTATGTTTTCATATCTGGACCAAAAGAAATAAACACAAGCACAGAGGCGTAGCTAGGAGTGTGAGTACTATTCCTGTGAAAATTTGTAAAAGTATAAGAAAGAAACTATAAATTAGATAGATGTGTGAGTTGCTCACGTGCCTGTTGTATAGTGAGCAAAGGGGCTATATGTAACTCTTGACCTCCTACAACTGTAGGGGGTAGTCGGAATATATTTACCTAATTCTGATACATATATACATACATACGTACGTACATATGTACATACATGCTGGTAAGGTATGCTCGTAGAACCAATCATATGATGATTGACATGGCATAATTACCTAAAATGATTTGATGAATAATAATATCATATATAAAAGCAAGCTTCCATTTCATCTGTTTCACTTAGTTATGAGATAATGAGGATGCAAAGTGAATGTCTAGAAATTATATTACTCAATGATGTAAGTTGTCAAGTTACTACCCTTGTGGATGAGATCATACATATGTTAAGAGTACATATACATATTCTCATTATGTCCCTGATCAATTGTTATTGTGGAAGTTTGATAGACAATAATAACACATAAGATCAGAGTGTGGTTGATAACTAAATCTCATTTGTCATGATATGAAAATATCAAACCAAGCACACATATACATGTTAGGGAAAATGTATCAGACAGACCCACCTTGAGAGCGACACATGGTTTTGGTGGTCATAGTCATCTCTCATAGTGAAGATGGTGATTGTGACTCTCAGACCTGAAATCACTACACTTGTCGCATTTCGTTGGGTATACTTTGACATCATCAAACATTGTCCTGAAACATGGGTTGTTATAACGGTGATGATTGGGTGACTTTGACACATGGGGATAGACTGTGAGTGATAGATATGAGATTTGTCCCTCCTACAAAAGTATGATATCCTGGCCACTTGATAAGAGAGATTGAGAAACACATGTGTATGCACATGTGAATCAATATATGATATTGAGGTCACATTATCTAAGACAGTCTGCTCTTGGTTCAAGAAACATGGATTGAATGTTGAGAGGATGACCAACCATGCCTCTAGTTCATCCTAGATATTATAGACAAAGAAATTATACAATTGCTACAACACCTTACACAAATTGTAGGTATAAGTTGTTCTCTAACTTTCCATTCACTTGGGTAGTGCTGATGTGTGACTAGGCACCACTCCCTACTTGTGATGTCATAAACTTTATGTACACTCACTACCACGTGATATGAGACCTATAGGGTCACACACATAGGAAATCATCTAGAAGAGGAGTTTGATCTTGAATGACAATTGGATATATTACTAAAGTGTTTAGGTATTCAATTCACGCAACAAATTACTTGATTGCTGACTAGGTCTGCCAAAATACCATCTCATTGGGTGAGATGGCCATTTGGGCAAGGCCAGACGGGCATCTCAAGATGTTAAGATGGCCGTTTGGGGCTCAGGTTGATTGAAGTTTTAATTGGCTTAGTTCTGCCCTTGAACTGGTCAGTTCAATATGATTGAACCGACCAACTCATCTCAACTCACCAGACAACCATCTGGGTGAGTGATACTGGCGTCTCGCTAGGGTGAGATAGCCTGGTTGGGGCCGAACAAATGTTCAGGATGTTTTCCAAATAGTTTCAATTGCATATACTTGGATAGCAAGTAAAATTAATATGTATATTATTTGGAATCGAAATTGCCAAATTTGTGTGCGATTGGGAAACTGCCAAACGGCCGTTTGGCAGTGCAAGATGACTATCTCGCACACTATACAACTGTATGGGCATGTGAAATGGACATTTCAGCTGCCGCATTGTGAAATTTGAAGTTCTTCTGGTCCTTTCCACTCCCACACAATCCCATACAGATTGGGAACCCTGACCCAAACCCCACCTATAAAAGGAGGGGTATTGGGGGCTTCCCAAGATACAACACAGACAACTAAGAATCAGTTCCTCTAACAACTATTTCCCACTCTAGTTGCGGTAACCAAGACATCCCATGCAAGTCCTACCCAATAGGGAGGGATAGCCAAAGGGAGAGAACAACTAATAGTGGTCGTTGTGGGAGAGTAGGTTGGTGACTAGTACACCAACAGGAGGGACAACTCCTTCCTATCCATTCTTAGTGAAAGATAGGAGTTCTATTTGGTATGTGTGAACTAATCTAGAGGTAGGAGTCCATTAACTACTACTATGAGGACAATTGCCCACTGCAGTCTGTGATCTAACCATAGGAGAACTGTAGAAGCTGTCTTGTTTGTTGTTTATGGTGAGGAGATGCACAGCTGCTGTCCAAGAGCAGCTTATCAAGAGTTGTAAAGAAGCAAGTTTTTTTGCTGGACTTGCTCCAGGACCAAGTATAACTCATTAAAACCATCTTTCCTATTTCATAGTAGTTGACGCGATCTTTCTGTTATGGGAATACAAATAGATAAAAAAAATTGCTGCTATATTTTGTGCATGTATTTCCCAACAGTGGTATCAGAGCCACGTCATTTTACTATGTTTTAAGAATCGATATGACCAGATTTTTGGTTTTATCATTTATTTATTGCATACGATGTGAATATTTAAACTACTCTCATATGCGTATCCGATCAAAGACCACAAAATCTCAAACATTATATATATATATATATATATATATATATATATATATATATATATATATATATATATATATATATATATATATATATATAGTCAGGCTAGAATACACTCGAGTGTACAGATCATGATGTACACTCCAATGGTGTTTGCCTATATAGATCATGTTTTTCTAAAATCTAATCCATTGACCTTTATGGTTACAATAATAATAGGCCACATACAAAATTTGAGCTCATTTGGATGAGTTGTAAGTCACTCATCCAAGAACAACAAAATCGATGCACAAAACTAATTTGAAATGCATGATCTTTGCCTCCTTTAGATGCATGACCTACAAATGTCCAAATGAGCTGAAATTTATTTTATTGTATGTTCTTAAGATATTTAAGAAGATCAACGGTTTAGATTTTTCAAAAATTTACTACATCTTTAAAAATGATTGAGGTGTACGGTGTCTTAGGTACACTCGAGTATACACTAGCTTGAATCTCTCTCTCTCTCTCTCTCTATATATATATATATATATATATTTGTAATAATTTATCATGTTTTTTTATCCAAATCCAAATTGGATTTGGATAAAAAATAAATCAAAGTTTTTGCGTGTACCTGATTAAAATTATTAAAATTAGAGGTATTATTAGAGACATTATTAAATATATATTATTAAAATTAAATTCATTTTTATTTATTTATTATTCCTGATCGGTAAATTTAGCATGTGGTTTAATTCGATGCAAAGTGAAGAACCTTAGCAGGGCTTGACATGTCGTGAATCCTCTTGAAAGAGAGGAGTGCCTTCGGGAACGCGGACACAGGTGGTGCGTGGCTGTCGTCAGCTCGTGCCGTAAGGTGTTGGGATACAAATTAACTGAGGACTTAGAAGAACAGGGGGAAGAAGAAAATCAAGAAGAGTCAAAGGAAGATCATGAAATTCGTTCAAGAAAAGGCAAACACGTCTATCACCCCCAAAAAACCAAACTCTGCCTTACGTAAAGTTCATCTCAAACTTGTTAAAATTTGAATTTTATATATATATATATATATATATTGGTTTGACCCGTAGTCACATATAAAATAGCAGATGGGATTGATTTAGCAACATTTTTTCCACAGGATGCCCTGTGGGAAAGGGATAATGTCCAACTTAAAGTTGTCAATTATATCCTTTATGGAAATGGCAAGCCCATTCGAGGAATGTCATCTTCTTCTGGAAATCCTAGCTATTTTGGGCAGAACAGATCTACTAATTCTTTTATTCCAGTTTATCATCCATGGACGTTGATAAGATCCTTCCATTTAGCAGCACCCTAGGATGGCATAGCCTTATTAAATGAAATGGCGAGGTTCAAACGAGGAAAGGCTTACGGTGGATACCTAGGCACCCAGAGATGAGGATTCTACATTTTTGAACCACCAAACACTTGAAGCCAGTAATAGAATGAAACTTACACGAGTTGTCCCAAAAGCAGTTTTGATGGTGGATGTGTAGCGTGGTTATGGCCTAAACTCTAAATCTATTTGTGGTTGGATGATTTGGTTATTATTGTTGTTTATCTCGATCTATGTACTGAGCCTTTACCTCATTCTTCCTAATGTAAAGTTAATTCTTTCCTACCTTTGCTCCACTCAAATGTAGAGGTTTTCTTATTCAATGTAATAAAGTAGCAATAGGATAGTTTCTTTTCATGCAACGACGTTGAATATGTTCATCGCCGGTTGATATGATCAGTTCCTGAGATGAGCTGACCATTAGGAGGACCAAGGAGGATAGAGCGATGGAACCAGATGACCACCTGGTGGATCCAACTGACCGTTTGGAAGGAGTCCAAACATCGATTGGATAGTAGGCTAGAGGACTGTCCCAATAGGCCCGACCGAACATTTGGAAGGAATCTGAACATCAGTTGGACAAGGGGACCAACCAACCGACCAAGAGGTGAGACGACCGGTTCAGTGGTTGAAGCGGTCTACCCAGATTGAGATGCACAGATCTACACTAACCGCAGGTTCATAAATGTGATGTGATTATTCTCTAGGTGGTAGTATTTCCTTATGGCTACAAGGAATTACAAGTAGACATGATGATTACCATCGCCTTTTGTTTTATATTGCATGTTTACATTGTGGGATATAGCATGTATATGATGCATACTATATATGTGATGATTGGATATAGTATATGTATATATATGATATATTGTGTATATATATGATATATATATAACTCCTCAAGAAAACATATTAAATGTAGGATGCTTTTCAATAGATATACACATGAAAAGCTTGATTTACCAAGCATAAATTTGCACAAAGCA
Source organism: Alisma plantago-aquatica (assembly GCA_963693085.1). NCBI lineage: Eukaryota > Viridiplantae > Streptophyta > Magnoliopsida > Alismatales > Alismataceae > Alisma > Alisma plantago-aquatica. The sequence goes on from OY856411.1 coordinate 1,387,655,527, forward strand.
TGGTGAGCCATCTATGTCATGGAAGTGTGATGGTAGATACATAGATTTGCACAAAGCATGGTGTGTATCTATTGTATTGGCTATTGGGTCAGGCTTAACTGGTGACTTGGAGAGCCCAATCCCAGAGGCATGCATATGATCATGGAAAAGAGTTGTGTTTATCATCTATCCAAGAGTTTCATATGATGAAATTGGCATGATTGCCTACCTTAATGGTTGGTTATGGACGCTGGTGTAATCCGAGTAATAATTGAATTATTTTGGATCTTGGCTCATTAGAAAATTATTCACTGTAATTTTCTAAATTGATACATGAGGGTTGTCAATTTGAACAAAATAATGAGAATGATAATTAATTAAAGACCTAATTATTATCGCCCAAATTTAGTTAAATCAAATCAAAATGAGTTTTTGACAAAATTGCAAATTCTTTTGTAGAACCAAATGGAATCCGCAAACAATCACTTTTCTCTAAGATTGGTCCTTCAGAAGGACAAACTTATTGGGAACAATTTCCACGACTGGTTCAGGATGCTGAGAATTGTTCTCACACTGGAGTGCAAGCTCTTTGTCCTAGAATGACCAAAACCAGAGGAACCACCTCAAAATGCTCCAAAGCCTGATAGGGATGCTTACAAGAAGCATATTGAAGATGCCATGGATGTCAAGTGTCTGATTCTATGCTCCATGAACTTTGAGTTGTGGAGGCATTATGAGAATATGGATGTAATTGAGATGGTCACACATCTCAAGAACATATTCCAAGATTAGGCAAGATAAGAGATTCAATGTCTCTAAAGCATTGTTCAATTATATCATGGCAGAAGGAGATCCATTAGGTCCTCATGTGCTCAAGCTCATTGGGTATGAGGAGAACCTTGCTAGATTGGGATTCCCCTTAGGCTAAGAGTTGGTCATTGGCATAATTTTACAATCACTGTACTAGTCATATAATCATTTTGTCATGAACGACAGCATGAACGACTTTGACAAACCATTGAAAGAGTTGTTGGGCATGTTGAGAACAACTGAGACACAAATTAAGAAAGACAAGCCCAAGTCTGTGATGACGATCCATGAGATAAAGGGAAAGTCTAAAGGAAAAGGCAAAGGCTAAGGCAAAGGTAAAGGAAAAGGCAAAGGAAAAGTTAAGAAAGCTTCTGAAGCTAGCTAAAAGCCCAAGTCTTCATATCTCAAAGAAAAAGGTGATGTAAAGAATGGAGGCGATTGCCACCATTGTCACCATCCTAGACATTGGAAAAGGAACTTCCCACTCTGAATAGAGGAACTAAAGAAGAAGAAGGAAGGCATTGAGGCCTTTGCTTCAGGTATAAATGTTATATGATAAATTTGATTACTTCTTCATTTGGTATGTGATACCAAATAGAGATCTGACATAATGATGTGTAGAATCTAAAAAGAAGTAAAGGCCTTCATGGAAGGACAAAGATATACAACATGGAGCAAGTGTTGTGGAATCCATAGTCTATGTTTAAATTTATCTTAGCCCAATGGGCATGTAATAGAGTTATTAGAACTACTATTTCATTATGACATTAGAATAGAAACATTTTCTTTATGCATCTTGTATGGACAAGGATGATTATCAATAAATAATTTTTAGTGCTTATATTTCAAAGATATGATCTTACATGGTATTGGCCTTTAAACAACTTGTGATATATATGTGAAATGATCCAAAGATGAATGTTTATAATGTTTATGCCAAAGGATGATAATTGATAATTCAAGATTATCATTAGAATTAGACATGTTGTACGAATATGAGAAGTGCATGCTTAGAATACATATTGGTGTTGATCTAGATTCCCTTGGTTATTGAACCTAAGGAAACATGCAAAGCTTATTTATGCACAAATATGATATGACGTCCTTCACTAAACGTAGTGGGAGGATAAAGCCTTCATTAGACCTTATGCATAAGATGCATGAATGAATGAATATATGATAAGACGTCTTTCACTATGAATGCATGTTATATATAATTAACTAATACTTCATTTAATGGTAATATATGATATGTACCAAATAAATTGAAAGCATTAATCTCTTGAAAGTTCTCAAAGAGATTGTAAATGAAGTATGACATTGAATGAAAGTATTAAGATACTTTGATATGATCAAATGTTGAAAAACCCTTTCATCAATACCTTGAGTACCTTTAAGAAAGAACTGTGATAATGTATCATAAGTCAAATCTATTTGAACATGATGATGTGTCAGGATGAAGGAATTATACCATGATGAGTCATGAAATAATCATCAATTAATCTAGGTCTTCTTTTATCCTCACAAATATATACCTATCACTAAATAATCTACCACATGAATGGTTTGTAAGACATCATATATGATATGATTTGGGAATGTCCCGATGTATCTAAGGGATTGAAACCAACATTAAGAAAGTAGTTTCTTGAAAAGTTTCATCCACAAACCACAACTATTGAATATTACTATTAATCACAATCCAATAAAAAAAATTAATAGGATATGTGAATTCCTAAAGAATTAGTGGGAATAAAAGCAGAAATCAAAATGTTTGAGGTCAACAATGAGGTACAATGAGAACGATGAGAATCACAAGTTGTTGTGGAATCTTAGGTTCATCATGTAACACAGAATGAAATATTTCTAGTAGAACACATATGAGATTGGAGGATTGTGAATCCAAGAATTTAGATGGGTTGGTCATACAGGATGAGCCAATTAGTCAAATAGAAGTTGTTTTCGAGTGATATGGAATCCATGTAAGATAACAAGGTAGGACCTTGATAGCACCACCTAAAGGGGTAATACCCAAAAGGTGCAGTTGGGTCTTGTGGCTAAGACCTACATGGATATAAAAAAAGGACAGATTTGTTGAATTTCTTCAAATCAAGTTCAAGTTGTTGGACATGATAGAAATTCCTTTACCAATTTTCATGCTTGTTGTTGTAGTTAGAATGGACTATGATATTTTTCATATGAAGATGGAAACCAGATTCCTTAAGGGAATACATTAAAGGATGTGTACTTGATACAATGTAAAAGGTTTCATAACTTCATGAATGCAATTTAAGTCTATAAACTACAAAGTTTGATGTGGGATTGAAACAAGCTTCTCAGAGATGGGGGCATATGACTTGATAAGACAACCAAAGAGTTTGACCTGAATCAAGACAAAATATGAAATCTGTGTTTACAAAATATTTAGTGGGAGCATATATGAATATTCCACAAATGATGCGGAATAACATCTCAATATTGTGAATGTTGAGATTTGGCATGAAAACACATATAGATATGAAGGATAAGGTACATTTTATGAGATAAGGATCAAGACCCATGGGATAGTTCTTGAAAGTTTCATAAATGGAAGTTTGAGCACATACAATAGCAAAATGTTGAAAGAGTTCAACATGGATGGATTGAATGAGAGAGAATTTGGATTAGTCTCTCATGAACCCTATATTCCTATTATTGTTAGGAATGAAAATATCATGAATAATATTCCATGGGCCAACTCCAACAATGAATCTATCATGAATGCAATAAATGTGCTTCTCCCATATAATCTTGTATGTATTTGACATGACAAGATAAGTCAAACTTCAATAAGGGTTATTGAAGAATCATTAAAAGATACCTATTAGTACTTATGAAACACTTGAGGATAAGATTACTAGTCAATAAGGATAGTAATATAAGTAGAGTTGGATGTAAAGGGTTACATTGATGCAAGCTTCCATAATGACAAAAATGATCGCAACTTAAAATATGTTTGATTTAAAAGAATAAATGATGAATAGTTGGAAAGGTTTCGAACTAATAGCCATTAATGCTAATCTACAATAGAAGTTGAGTATGCTTGTGTTATTAACACAGAGTGATTCTATATGGATCTAAAGGTTCATATGATGAACTTATAGATGTTCCAACCATTGATAACTCAATAGAAATATTGTGACAATAATGGGTCTAATTGTTAGGCATGGAACGTCAGATACCATATTATGGAAGTTCCATCTCATATGAAAAATTATACAACAAAGAGGTTAGGAAAATGCAATATACCGACTATAAGCAAAGTGGTGCTAAACCTATAAATCAGCACTAGCACAACAGAAGCATGTTGGACATGTTTAGATCACTAAGGATGAGATCCTTTGGTGATTGGATCTAAGTGAAAGTAGGAGTCTGTTGGTAAGGCATGCCCGTAGAGACAATCATATGATGATTGACATGTAATAATTACTTAAAAGGATTTGATTAATAATAATAATATATATAAATACAATCTTCCAATTCATATTTTTCACTCAATTATGAGATAATGAGGATACATAGAGAATGTCTAGAGAATGATATTACTTAGTGACATACATTGTCAAGTTACTACCCTTGTGGATGAGATCATACATAAGTTAAGAGTACATGTACATATTCTCATTATGTCCTTGATCAATTATTATTGTGGAAAGTTGATAGACAACAACAACATATAAGATCAAAGTGTGAGTCGGTTGATGACTAAATCTCATTAGTCATGATATGGTAATATCAAACCAAGCACACATATACATGTTAGGGAATAGTGTATCGGACAAACCCACCTTGATTGTGACACACGGTTTTGGTGGTCATAGTCATCTCTCATAGTGAAGGTGGTGGTTATGATTCTCATACTTGAAATCACTACACTCATCACATGTCATTGGGTATGCTTTGACATCATCAAACGCATTCCTGAAATGTGGATTGTTATAATTGTGATGATTGGGTGACTTTCGGGGCCGAACGAAGGTTCAAGATGTTTCCCAAATAGTTATTAATTTCATATACTTGGAGAGCAAGTAAAATTAATATGTAGATTGATTGGAATGGGAATTGGAAAATTTGTGTAAAATTAGGGAACTACATAACGGTCGTTTAGTAGGGTGAGATGATTATCTCACACACCAAATGACCACCTGGGTGTGCAAAATGGTCGTTTTGGCTGTCGCAAGTTGTGGAAGTTCAAGTTCTTCTTGTCCTTTGCACTCCCACACAATCTCATACTGTGATGGTGTGGACTTTTGGAATACTAAAATGTCCAATGACACAAGTGAAGTCATGCATGTTGAGTTGTTTTGAGAATCCCAAATGTTTTAGTGAAGTTGGAGTGTTGATTGAGGTTGATATAATGATTAAGGTCCCTCAATCTATGCCTTTGTGAAGTAATTAATTGATTGGCCTAATAGTTGATTTTTGTCACCAAATTTGAGTAGAATGTAGCTTGAGAGGTAGGGAAGCTATGGTTAAAATTTGGTGGCAATTGGATGTTCCTAGAGGATGTTATGAAGGTTTATATTTTGGGAAATAATGTGCATTATTGGTGTTGATTAGCCTAAGTTGTTGATTATAATAAGTGTCACATGCCCCTTGGTCTGGGATGGGCCTGTGTGGGTGAATCTTGGTTGTCCATATCTGATCTGATGGCTAGGACCGTTAGTTTGAATAACTCGTGGATGGGCTCAAGTGAAGGACTCACTCAGACCATTGGATTGAAGATCGATGGACCGCAAGCCATTCCCTACCTTGCGGCTAGAGCAAGGTAGTGGGGCAGGTTACCCTCACCCATCTCGGAGGCCACTCCCTGAGATCATGGGGAAATGGGGAGAAGTGATCGGGAAGTTGAACTCACCCCCTCACTATGAACTAACTAACACCCTGGGCGGGTCAAATGACCAAGCGAGCAGGGAGAACGAGCTCCCCGCATCCCCTAGTTCTCCTCCGCACTGAGCAGGTGGTAGCCGGTAGCGCAACATGGATCTAGGAGTTAGAGGGATGTTTGGAGAAATATGAAGATGGGAAATGGAAGTAGGAGACAAGAGGAGACAACTCCATGCGTTTTCAGTGGCTTCCATGGAGCCTTCCATGCCCAACGAGCTCCTCATAGCTGGAGACGAGGACCGAGCTTGGGGATGGATTCTGGAGCTGCTCACCGTGAGCGAAGATGGTGGACGAGTTCGTGAAGGCCTTGGGAAACTTTTTGAAGCTTTAGATCGACGTGAGGAGGAGCATAGATGATTTTCCCCTTTTCTCCGCCACAGCCAAAGGTGACGGCGGCGCTCCCACCTAGCCGGAAAACCAGAGGTCGTAGGGCACTTCTGAGTAGCCGCGGAGGGAGGCTGATGGGCACTGATCATGATGGCAGCGTAAAGAGCCGACGAGGAGCACTCGAGCCCGAGCCCTTGCTCATCAGAGCCCAGACCCCACGGCAGTGCCCTGTTTCACAGAGGAAACTGTGGCAGCGTGTGAGGCTCGCTAGCGGAACGAAAGGGGGAGGAGCAGACCGAGTTGGCAGATCCTGAGATCCACGGATCCCACCCTGGATTCGGATCGGGTGGCCAGCCAAGGAAAGCAGAGCGGCACCCTACCAGGCCACGTGGCATCACACGATTGGTCGAAAAAGGTAATTATCTCACAAAATGCTCAGAACTTCAATAATCCATAGAAATTAGTACGAATGTCAGAAAAATACAAGGTACCAAAATGGTCATGAAAATATGTAGAACAAGATGGAAGCATAATTTCAGGCTTTTGATGCATAAATATCGATGATATCATGTAAGATGTAGAATGCTTAGTCCATGAATAATAAATATCAAATGATGATATAAAATTATGGAAAAATATCAGTAGATTCATAATTATGTTTATAATGCATATGATGTCAGTTTTAGTCATGTTGATGCATGAAATCATGTAATTTGCTTCATATGTCTATCTAGGGCTAATAAGCCCAAATAAAATGCAATTAATTAATAGATGCTCAATAAATGATGAAAATCACAGAAAACTCTCATATCAGTAACGAGAAGATATTATGTAAATATGACATCAGTTTTATACATGAAATTCATGTTATAGGAAGAGCACCCTTAATACATGTGATGTAACCCTAATTTGAATAATGCATGTAACCTAGGGTTAATATGTATAAATAATAATATAGAACCTAATATTTAGATTATGTATCCTAATCTGGAATATAACATCAGTAACATAAATCCCACATAAGGATGAAGATAAGACAAGTAATAATGTACATATCATAATGATCTAAGTGAAACCCTATAATGGATATAATTAGGGTTAAGATGAGATGTAAGATGATGAGAACCTAATGATGGTACATATGATCTTGTCTTTATCAGAGTTTGACCAAGAGGTTAGAGTTGACATGAGGAATATGATGATTAGGTTTGTCCTTGATCAAGGTACGCCATTATCTCTTACTTGGCTTATTATACAATATGCTTGTGTTATATGTGTAGTAAAATACTTAGCATATGATATTGGATGAAATGATTGTTCCTGTATGATATGTTGCATGATTTTCCATACTTATTGCTATGAACACATCAAACATAATATATCTATTCCATTATTTGAAAGCACTAAACTCTTTGGTAGTACAGTGCTTGGAAGTGGCCTAACTCTTTGGTAGTCGGTCACATTGTACTCTTTGGTAGTTGATCATAAAGGACTTAATCTAGAGCTCCTTGAGAGTCAAGAGAATTCATCAAAACCTTCGATGGTCAATGCATGGATATATAATGGAAAATGTGCTTAAAATTTGTGTTCTCTTTTGTTAATGAATATCTTTGTGCAAGTATATGATTTTTCTTATATTCCTTTATAACTGCCAAGTGTTAGTTTTATCTTACTGCCAAGATATGATGAGAGGTATATAAAAGACACGTAGGCATACTCAGTACAATATTCTTGAATATTGTGCTGACGTGTACCACATGTAATCTTTTGTTTAGGTTGTGGTTATGCTCCTGAAGATCCAGGATAGTTGAGAGTTGTGTGGCGAGCTGGTGTACATGTGGACATGTTGTCTTAGGATCATGTAGTTTAGTGGTAGTACATCTATATGTATAAGTTTGTTGTTCAATATGTAATATCAAATGTTATAATAATTCATGTTGTAATTATATGTTGAATAGTGAACATGTGTTGTATGGTTTTATTATTGTTCATGTGCATGTGCTACTGGTTGTTTCCTTCTGACTTCCACTGATTTTCTTCTTCTTAGCCTAGTGTGGGGTGTCTAAATTGGGATTCTCGCTGAGGTGAGGCTTTCAATTTGGACGTCACACATCATATTAAGTTTTAGAAAATCCAGGGATGTCACAAGTGGTATCAGAGCATGAACAATAGCAAAGCCTGACATTTGCTCATTATGCAACTTAAAACTAAAGAACCTTGAACTTAATAATCTTTAGGGTTAGATTAGTCATCTTTTAGAGACTAGATCTGACCTAGCCTCTAGGTTAGCACATAGATGTCTGAGAACTAGGTTTATACTGGTGCTTGTTGTATAACAAGTCCTTAGATGTCATACTTTCCCTATAGTGCAGCGGTATGGGACGTTGCACTATTCGGAAATGACGTGGATCAAGGGAATAGAAACCCTAGACATATTACACACGTTGTCTAGAGTAGCTACACTAGTCTACCCCTTGTTCTCACCATGTTCACTAGTTTTCATGACACTGTACTCTCTACTATGTGTGGGACACTCATTTTTAGGATTTGGTTTTTGATTTCAATCGGACCGAACCTTGATAGTTTTCTCTGACGCTTATTTTATCGGAGAAAAACTATATAATATTTTATTATATATGTAAGTATTACAAAAATGTGTCCCCATATATGTATGAGTGGGAGGTGGTCATGTAACCTAAGTGAAAGTGAATGACATCAGTCTGGAAGAGAGAGTAGTTCTAGATTAGATGTCTAGAGCCTTGTTGGAATATATGATAGATGGAATAGATGAAATAAGTTTTGATGATATGATGTAAGTTGATAAAGATGATATAAGATGGTCATGGTGATCTATGTTTGTCTTTGAGGATTTGAGATGAGTTTTGATGATGCAAGTAACTAGGCTTTTATGAGATAAGATATGTTAAAACAAGTTGTGAGTCAGCATGAGACTCAAGCCCTTTTACAAAGGAGGACCTCTAGTGTTAGGACCAGTTTTGGGGTTAGCTCAAAAGAGAGAAAGACCCACAGGGAGAAGGTCAGAGAACCTAGACTCCATGATATGAGAAATACAAGAAATATGTGATATGATATGTACTAAACAAGAATACTCCTGAGTGAATGAGTTGAGTTTCCTAATGCATGATTCCTATAGTCCTTTTGAACCCTAGATGTCCTTGAGAGGACCAAACCCTAGAGATAGACAGAGGTTGGTTATATGTGTATATGGAAACATGGATATGAGTACCTACCATCTGGGTGAGGGAGGGAGAGTCCCAAGACCCGGGAGGAGGAAACTGTGTTAGTTTTTGTATAGCCTCATGCTCGGGTTGGTGGTTCCCATATAGGAATCTAGTGGTGTGTATATAAGAGAAAGAGAGTTGAAAAATATTTTTCATGGGTATAGAGCTAAGAAGAGAATGTCATAGCATGTTTTGGTTTGTGCTTTGTGGCTAGATCTTGTGAGGCTATCACGAGTGCCAATGAGGTAATCAAAGAACCCTAGATAAGAGAGGAAAGATAAAGTTTTTGCATATGAGATACTCATAAAGTTGAGTTAGCTTAGAGAGACGGAGCGTGTCACTATCCTCATGATATGGGTTAGGAGAACCTCAGCTGGACTAGATAAAGTTTTAATTTATGTTTGATTAGCCAATGACATAAGTTTGTTTAGCACAACCATGATATAATATATATAAGGATGTGATCTGATCTTTAGATCTGATACATGGATATGACATGATGGAAAACCTATAGATGGTTTCATATATATTAATGAATAATGATGATGATGTGGTATTGTTGGTTAATCTTGTGATGAAATCACTAGTAAATGTTGCAATTCATTATGAGCAATGAAATAGATCATATGAATGAAACATGTTACATGATGTGTTAATATTAGTGCTTAATAAAGATGAAAAATATAGTTTTCCAGTTAGCACAACATAATGTTTATAACACCTTGATATGATCTTGATGGATAACATAGGTTAATTATAGTTTACTCTCTCCTAAAAGGCATATGTTAATGATAAACATGTTCTAACAATGAGCTAAATAAAATGTTGATGACACCTTGATATAATGGGTTAGCTATAGTTAACTCCTTTAGAACATGGTAATATGATGACGAAACCCTAATTCGTGGGCAAAGATAAGGATGAAACCCTAACAATGAGATATGTTATGACCTAATAGAGTTTCTAAACCCTTGTTTGAGCCTTCTATGAAGGGGTGTTTCACCTTAGATGTTTTAAAACCTCCTAATGGTAGTTTGGAGATGGCTATGGAGCTTTGTTTTTGGATATATTGCACCTAAGATAGTTTCTACATATGGAAGAAGATCCTTAGTTTTTCCTTGGAGTACGAGTATGACTCAATTTCGAGGACAAAATTTCTTTTAAGATGTATATGATGTGATGGAGTGGACTTTTGGAATACTAAAATGTCCAATGACACAAGTGAAGTCATGCATGTTGAGTTGTTTTGAGAATCCCAAATGTTTTAGTAAAGTTGGAGTGTTGATTGAGGTTGATATAATGATTAAGGTCCCTAAATCTATGCCTTTGTGAAGTAATTAATTGATTGGTATAATAGTTGAGTTTTGTCACCAAATTTGAGTAGAATGTAGCTCAAGAGGTAGGGAAGCTATGGTTAAAATTTAGTGGCAATTGGATGTTCCTAGAGGATTTTATGAAGGTTTAAATTTTGGGAAATAATGTACATTATTGGTGTTGATTAGCCTAAGTTGTTGATTATAATAAGTGTCACACGCCCCTTTGTCTGGGTTGGGCCTGTGTAGGTGAATATTAGCCGTCCATATCTGATCTGACATCTGGGACCGTTAGTTTGAATGACTTGTGGATAGGCTCAAGTGAGGGACTCACTCAGACCATTGGATTGAAGATTGATGGACTGCAAGCCATCCCCTACCTTGCGGCTAGAGCAAGGTAGTGGGGTAGGTTATCCCGCACCCATCTCGGCATCCACTCCCTGATATCATGGGGCAATGGGGATAAGTGATTGGGAAGTTGGACTCACCCCCTCACTATGAACTGACTAACACCCTGGGCGGGTCAAATGACCAAGCGAGCAGGGAAAATGAGCTCCCCGCATCCCTTGATTCTCCACCGCACTAAGCAGGTGGTAGCCGGTAGTGCAACATGTAGCTAGGAGTTAGAGGGGTGTTCGGAGCAATATGAAGATGGGAAAAGGAAGTAGGAGACGAGAGGAGACAACTCCATGTGTTTTCAGTGGCTTCCGTGGAGCCTTCGATGCCTGACGAGCTCCTCATAGCTAGAGACGAGAACCGAGCTCGGGGATGGATTCTGGAGCTGCTCACCACGAGCGAAGATGGTGGACGAGTTCATGGAGGCCTTGGGAAACTTTTCAAAGCTTTAGATCAATGTGAGGAGGAGCATAGGCGATTTTCCCCTTTGCTCTGCCACATCCAAAGGTGGCGGCAACGCTCCCACCTAGCCAGAGAACCAGAGGTCGTAGGGCACTTCCGAGTAGCCGCGGAGGGAGGCTGATGGATGCTGATCGTGATGGCGGTGTGAAGAGCCGATGAGGAGCACTCGAGCCTGAGCCCTTGCTCACCGGAGCCCGAACCCCGTGGCGGTGCCCTATTTCACAGAGGAAACAGGGGCATCGCGTGAGGCTCGCGAGCGGAACGAAAGGGGGAGGAGCATACCGGGTTGGTAGATCCTAAGATCTGCATATCCCACCCTGGATCCGGATCGGGTGGCCAGCCAAGGAAAGGAGAGCCACGCCCCCCACCAGGCCACGTGGCATCACGCGATTGGTCGAAAAAGGTAATTATCTCACAAAATGCTCAGAACTTCAATAATCCATAGAAATTAGTACGAATGTCAGAAAAATACAAGTAAGGTATTGAAATGTTCATAAAAATGCATAGAACAAGATGGAAGCATAATTCTAGGCTTTTGATGCATAAATATTGATGATATCATGTAAGATGTAGAATGCTTAGTCCATGAGTAATAAATATCAAATGATGATATAAAATTATGGAAAAATGTCAGTAGATTCATAATTATGTTTATAATGCATATGATGTCAGTTATAGTCATGTTGATGCACGAAATCATGTAATTTTATTCATATGGCTATCTAGGGCTAATAACCCTAAATAAAATGCAATTAATACATAGATGCTCAATAAATGATGAAACTCACATAAAACCCTCATATCAGTAACGAGAAGATATTATGTAAATATGACATCAGTTTTATACATGAAATTCATGTTATAGGAAGAGCACCCTTAATACATGTGATGTAACCCTAATTTGAGTAATGCATGTAACCTAGGGTTAATATGTATAAATAATAATATAGAGCCTGATATTCAGATTATGTATCCTAATCTGGAATATAACATCAGTAACATAAATCCCACATAAGGATGAAGATAAGACAAGTAATAATGTACATATCATAATGATCTAAGTGAAACACTATAATGGATATAATTAGGGTAAAGATGAGATGTAAGATGATGAGAACCTAATGATGGTACATATGATCTTGTCTTTATCAGGGTGTGACCAAGAGGTTAGAGTTGACATGAGGAATATGATGATTAGGTTTGTCCTTGATCAAGGTACACCATTACCTCTTACTTGGCTTATTATACAATATGCTTGTGTTATATGTGTAGTAAAATACTTGGCATATGATATTGGATGAAATTATTGTTCTTGTATGATATGTTGCATGATTTTCCATACACATTGCTATGAACACATCAAACATAATATATTTGTTCCATTATATGAAAGCACTAAACTCTTTGGTAGTACAGTGCTTGGAAGTGACCTAACTCTTTGGTAGTCGGTCACATTGTACATATGATCTAACTCTTTGGTAGTCGATCATAAAGGCCTTAATCTTGAGCTCCTTGAGAGTAAAGAGAATGCATCAAAACCTTCGGCGGTCAATGCATGGATATATAATGGAAAATGTGCTTAAAATATGTGTTCTCTTTTGTTAATGAACATCTTTGTGCAAGTATATGATTTTTCTTATATTACTTTATAACTGCCAAGTGTTAGTTTTATCTTACGGCCAACATATGATGAGAGGTATATAAAAGACATGTAGGCGTACTCAGTACAATATTCTTGAATATTGTGTTGACATGTACCACATGTAATCTTTTGTTTACGTTGTGGTTATGCTCTTGAAGATCCAGGATAGTTGAGAGTTGTGTGGCGAGCTGGTGTACAGGTGGACTTGTTGTCTTAAGATCCTGTAGTTTAGTGGTAGTACATGTATATGTATAAGTTTGCTGTTCAATATGTAATATCAAATGTTGTAATAATTCATGTTGTAATTATATGTTGAATAGTGAACATGTGTTGTATGGTTTTATTATTGTTCATGTGCATGTGCTACTGGTTGTTTCCTTCTGACTTACTCTGATTTTCTTCTTCTTAGCCTAGTGTGGGGTGTTTAAATTGGGATTATCGCTGAGGTGAGGCTTTCAATTTGGACATCACACATCAGATTAAGTTTTATAAAATCTGAGGACGTCACACATACAGATTGGGAACCCTGACCCAAACCCCCACCTATAAAAGGAGGGGTACTAGGGGGCTTCCCAAGATACAATAAAGATAACTGAGAATCAATTACTCTAACAACTATTCTCCTCTCTGTTTGTGGTAACCAAAAGAGCCCAAGCAAGTCCTACCTAATAGGGAGGGATAGACAAAGGGAGAGAACAAATGATAGTTGTCTTTGTGGGAGAGTAGTTTGGTGACTAGTACACCAACCAGAGGGACAACTCCTTCCTATCCGTTCTCAGTGAAAGATAGGAGTTCTAGTTGCTCTGTGTGGACTACTCCAGAGGCAAGAGTCTGTTGGCTACTACTAGGAGGACAATTGCAGCCTGCAGTCTATGATCCAACTACAGGATCACTTCAAAAGATGTCTTGTTTGTTGTTCATAGTGAAGACCAAGAGCTACACAACCGCCATCCAAGAGCAACTTATCAGCAGTTGCAAAGAAGCGATTTCTATTGTTGGACTTGCTCCATGACCAGGTATAACTGCTAAAGCCATCCTTCCTATTTCATAGTAGTTGACATGATCTTGTCGTTATGGAAACACAGATAGATAAACTTTTGTTTCCGTTACTATACTCTATTCTTTTATTTCCCAATAATACATACATACATACATGCATACATATATACTCTAATTTAATTCTATTCTTGGAAGAGTAGGCTATCCAATTTTATTTTTCTCTGTACAATAAGGAGTCTGATGATGAACAGGGAGAGGAGGATATGGAGTGGAAGTTTAAATTGGCAAGTACCCATAATAATATTCTCATAAGGGAAACAAATGTACAGGAAGTCAAAGATGCACTCTACAGTATTAGCTGCAATAAGTCACCAGGTTCAGATGGTTTTAATGCTTTTTTCTATAAGAAATCATGGGATATCATAAAGGAGGATATGATGTCATATGTGAGATGGTTCTTAGTAGGAGTAAATATGGTTAGACATGTTAATCACTCTTTCCTTGTGCTCATTCCCAAGAAGAAGTGACCGCTTCCCTTTCTAATTTCAGACCTATTGCATGTTGCTCGGTACAATATAAAATCATTGCAAAGATCTTGGCTGCTAGATTGAAGACAGTACTTCCCTATCTTATTTCTACAAACATGGGGGTGCTTGTGACAGGAAGGAGCATTAGTGATTATGCTTTGCTGGAAGGCGAGTTCTTACAAGACTACAATGTTATTAGAGGGAGTAGGAAGGCATGCTTAAAGCTTGATGTGTCTAAATCTTATGATAGCATGAGATGGGATAAAGTATGGTGGATCATGAAGCATATGGGGTTCAACGAGTAGTGGATTGGATGCATTAAATAGTGTGTGGGGACCACTAGCTTCTGTATACTGGTTAATGGAACTTCTGTAGGTATGTTCAAAGGAGGCAATGGACTGTGTCAGGGGGATCCACTCTTTCCTTTGTTCTTTGTGATTATCATGAAGTACTTTACCTGGAAGATGCAAGAAGAAGAAAGAAGTAAGGTGATTAGACCTTATATAGTGCATGGAACTAAAGTGATGACATGCCTGATCTTTGTAGATGACGTCCTTGTCTTTGTGGAAGCCAAGCAAAATACTCTAGGGAATTTGCAACACTTGCTTAGGAGGTTCGGGGAACAGACGGGGTTGTGTGTTAATGCTCACAAGACTCATCTTTTTTTGTCCAAGAATTGCTACCTAATAGAACATCGCCTGAAGGAATCCATGGATGTAGAGTTGGGGGAGTTTTCTACTAAATGTCTGGGATTTCTTTTGGCGGGAGGCAACCTAAATTGTCAAAGACTTTGCTGATTGTATGGACAGATTGGAGGAAATGACCAATAGATGGCCAATGCAGAAAATGTCAATGGCTGGAAGAGCCATTCTTTTGAAGGTGGTATTTGAGGGACTTCTGATCTTATAGGTAAAAAAAGGAGAGATTCATGGGGAAAATATGGATAGAATGGAAATGAAGATGGCAAACTTCCTTTGGGCTAGTACACACCATCCAATGAAATATGCATACTTGGCACTCCTGAAAGATGAAGGCGAGTTGGATTTAAAAGCACCAAGAGACATAGAAAATTGGAGAATTATGAGAAGAATTATTATATATAAAGAGGGTATGTCTACTTGGGGAAAATGGATGAGAGAAAGATATCTTAGAGGACTGGACTTGATACCGAAGACAAGAGAAGGATATTCACGCACCATCAATGTCATGATGAAAATGTGGCAATAGGTTAGACATTTATTTGATCCACATGAGACGGGAGGATGGAAACTGAAAGATACAAAGATCAATCTATGGGATGTAACACAATCTAGAGCAGCAAAAGATAAGCACATGGAGTAGGTATGGGCTGGTATTCAAGTTCCAAAGTGCAGAATGTGCGTCTATAAATTTCTGCACAACGCTTTGGCTGCACTAGATAAACTACATGAATGGTATCAAGATGCTGATGTTATTTGACTACTCTATAAAGAGGAGGAAGAATCTCATATGCACTTGTTTGGTTGTTGCACGTTTACAAGGGAGGTATGGGAGATTATATGTGGAAAATTTAGCTTGAACATGTAGTTGAAGGAAGAGCCACAAAGAATGTTGTCTAGCTATGGGAAAAGTGATAGAAAGAGGATCATGTTTGCTACTCTATGCTACCACATATGGGAGGAAAGGAATGCACGAAGACATGGAGGATCAGCCACAAATCCAACTACAATTGTTGTAAAAATGTGTAAATGTGTCAAACGCAAGTTGCACATTAGGTAGGAGTGTGAGTTTTTACTCTTTTTTTATGTATGATGCTGGGCTATATGTAACTCTTTACCCTCTATAATTTTAGAGGGAAGTCAGAATATATTTGCCTAATTCCAATACTTTAATCTAAAGCACTACCACACCACCGCACCTCCACCTAAAAACCCTACACGACTGTGTGTGTACATGATACCGGAGGAGCAACCAGTGATGCCAGGATCCCTGGCCCTAGTAGAGAGGTGTCGGGCGGCAAAAGATGTGGGACAACAATGTCTCCCAACAACGATGACACAATGTCATCGATTGGAAGGGATGGACACAACGTCAAGAAGGACTGGTGTCGGGTACTGAAGCAACCTTCCCAGTGTGACACCATGGAGTGCTTCCTGGAGATGAGGTTCTCTGATAGACAAATTTACATTGACTTAGACGTGGAGGAGTTTGACCGGATGCGTAACATATGGGAGTTCACCATCATGGCCTATGCCCTGGGCAAGAGACCCTAATACCCACAATTCCAAGCATGGATACGACAAACATGGAGACCAAAGGGTTCATTTGAGGTGCTAACGAAGGAGAACGGTATCTTTCTAATTCAATTTAGAAATGCTGAAGACAAGAGAGGGTTCCTCAACCTCAGACCTGATTGGTTCGACACACAGGTTTTGGTGACGAAGGATTACCAACATGGAGATGAACTTCAACATGATCTCCTTGCCTTGATCCCCAACTGGATCACCCACAAGTTTATTGGTCGTGCCTGGACCAGGCGAGCGGAAGGGATTATCATTGCTGGTGCGAGAAAGGTGTTGCACATTGACAATCACTCATTGGAGATGGATGAGGCATGAGTCCTAGTTGAATTTAAAGTAGAGAGAGAAGCACTGGAGAGAGTTTGGATAATTATCTAAGGTCGTGATCCAATCCCGATGGATATCTCCTATGATGTATTATCAGTGAAGTGTAGTCGATGTTGTGCTTTCGGGCACAAAAACTAGCAGTACAAGATAGGAAGAAAGGAGAAGATAGACAACCAGGCAGAGAAGAAGACACAGGTGCCTATTTAGGTATGGAAGGAGAAAGACTCTAGTGTTGTTGTTCTAGACACTAAAGTTAGGTCTTTTGGTGGAACAACAGGTACACATGCAGAGGCACACACGGAGGTAGACAGGCAAGCAGAACATGACATTGATATTATCCTTGATTCCATGGATGACAGTGGCACACCAAAGATGGGTTCGAATAGCCCAGGAGGAACTACAAGGGAAGAAGGAGAATTCTTCTCTACTTCTAAGAAGAAAGGACCCAAGAGATCTGGTATTCCCAAGAATGTGGGGGTGAGCACCATCCTAGATACAACAAACAACTTTTAAGCTCTTTCTAACTCTGACAAGGAATATGGAGCAACAAAAGAATAGAAAGAAATGGAGGTGAAGAAGAGGGACTAGACAAAGGAGTCGGGCAGGTGTACCAGGGCAAGAAAGAACCTTTCATATGTCCATGATCCTATGGAATATTAAAGGTGGGTGTGACAGGTACAAAAAAAGGATATCTGGGAGTGGATCATTGCTAGTGTGCATTCCTTAGTAGTTTTGGTGGAAACAAAAATAAGGAGGCAAAATAGTAATAGCATTAGATACTTATTTCCTCAAGGGTGGGAGCATGTGTCCAATCTGGAGCATTATGAGTTGGTAAAAGTTTGTGTTGCATGGAAACCAAATGCTTGGTAGGTTACTATGATATAGATGTCAGATCAACATATTACAATGAAGTGGTGTAGGAATGCAAGTGTATTACATATGTGGTTGATAGTTGTCTACACTCATAATGACGCAAACAGGAGGCAGGGTTTATGGCAAGAACTGATAAACTTATCTGGATAGATATCTATACCATGGTTGGTGATTGGTGACTTCAATAATGTCCAACTACAAGCTGAGTGGATAAGTGGAAGACCAGAAGTGAATGCAGTGATTAATGCTTTCAAGCATAGCATTGTTAAGGTTGGGCTTTTTGAGTTTCCCATGGTTGGTTAAGACTTGTTCACGTGGAACAATGAGAGGAACCTGGAGGACAGAATTGCAAGCAAGCTTGACAGAGCTCTAGTAAATGAGGAGTGGCTGCAGATATTTTCTAATGTGCAAGTTAAAGCTGGCGGATCTGAGTTGAGCGACCATGCTTTAATTTTAGTGAAAATCATATAAAAGAAACATAAGATAAGGCCTTTCAAGTTCCTGAACTACTGGGTTGACTAGAAGGGATTCAATGATGTCACTAGAGATAGTTGGAACATCAAAGTGATGGGGAATCCAATGTATGTGTTTGTAAAGAAACTAGGTAATACCAAGCGTGCACTCAGAAGTTGGGCCAAGGAGAAAGTGAACATTCCCAATATGCTGAAGGAAACCAAAGAAGAATGTAAGGAGGTCAGAAGATTTCTACTACATGATGCACTAAATGAAGAGTTAATAAAGAAAGACAGTAAGCTGAAAATGATGCTAGAAGACTTAAAGAAGGCCGAGGAAAAGTTCTATTGGTAGAGGAGTAGAGAGAAATGGATGGAATATGGTGATAGAAACACCAAAATATATCATTTAGCTATTAAGAGGAAAGAGGTCGAAAACATCATCTCAGAACTTATTGATAGTGATGGGAACTTTGTCAACAAGTAGGAGGACTTGGAAGAACATGCTATCCAGTTCTAGTCTTCTCTATACAATAAGGAGTTTGATGATGAGATGGAAGAGGAGGAGATGGAGTGGAAGTTTAAATTGGCAAGCACTCATAATAATATCCTCACAAGAGAAACAAATGAGCAGGAAGTCAAAGACGCACTCTGGAGTATTGGCAGAAACAATCACCAGGTTCATATGGTTTTAATGTTTTATTCTGTAAGAAATCATGGGACATCATAAAGGAGGACATGGTGGCATATGTGAGATGGTTCTTAGTAGGAGGAAATATGATTAGAAGATTTAATCAAATTTCCTTGTTCTCATTCCCAAGAAGAAAGTGATTGCTTCTCTTACTGATTTCAGACCTATTGCATGCTGCTCAATAATGTATAAAATCATTGCATTAGATCTTGGTTGCTAGATTGAAGGCATTACTTCCCTATCTCATTTCTGTGAACTAGGGAGTGTTTGTGATAGGAAGGAGCATTATTGATTGTGCTTTGTTGGCAGGCAAGTTCTTATAAGACTACAATGTTATGAGAGGGAGTAGGAAGACATTCTCAAAGCTTGATGTGTCTAAATCTTATGATAGTGTGAGTGGGATAAATTATGCTGGATCATTAAGCAGATGGGGTTCAATGAGTAGTGGATTGGCTGGATTAAATAGTGTGTGAGGACCACTAGATTCTCTATACTGGTTAATGGTACTCCTGCAAGTATGTTCAAAGGAGGCAATGGACTGTGTCAGGGGGACCCACTTTCTCCTTTGCCTTTTGTGATTACCATGGAGTACTTTACTTGAAAGATGCAAGAAACAAAAAGAATTAAGGTGATTAGACCTTATATAGTGCATGGCACTAAAGTGATGACACGCTTGATATTTGCAAATGACGTTCTTATTTTTGTGGAAGCCAAGCAAAATACTCTAAGGAATATGTAGGATCTGCTAAGGAGGTTCGCGGAACAGATGGGGCTTCATGTTAATGCTCACAAGACTCATCTTTTATTGTCCAAGAATTGCTAGCTGATGAAATACTGACTGAAGGAATCCATGGGAGTAGAGAAGGGGGTGTTTCCTACAAATACCCTGGATTTTCTTTGGCGGGAGGCAATCTACATGTCAAAGACCTTGCTGATTGCATGGACAAATTAGAGGAAATGGCCAACATATGGCCAACATAGAGAACACCAATGGATGAAGATCCACTCTTTTGAAGGCGACAGTTGAGGGACTCCTAATTTTCTGGGTACAACAAGGAGAAATTCTTGGGGCAGTGTTGGATAGAATGGAAATGAAGATGGCAAACTTCCTTTGGTCTAGGACATACCATCCAATGAGATATGCATGCTTGGCACTCCTGAAAGATGAAGGCAAGTTGGACTTAAAAGAACTAAGAGATATAGAGAAGTGGGGAACAATGAGAAGAATTATTATATATCAGGAGGGCATGTCTACTTAGGAAAAATGGATGATAGAAAGATATCCTAAAGAACTAGACTCCATCCCTAAAACAAGAGAAGGATATTGTGACAAAGTGAATTTTAGCATAAGTATGATTTAATTACAATTTTACCCTCATTATGTTCACTCTAGACCCCAATATATTTTTCTTGGCTTCCTAATCAATGTTGAGACTCAAATTCAAAATATGGTTATCAATGTGAACTATATACACATTATAACACCTTAAATTTGATTAATTCATCAAATTGTCCAAAGAGGCAAATTGACCCATCAAACTTCAAATTTTGGTTCTTAAACTCTTTCTAATGATTCTCCACATTATTTTGAAGCTATGATTTAAAAATCATCTCATTTGGACATTCCTACTATTTACTATGATTTCTTGAAGTAATTGTGTTGAAAACCCATTTTATTTGCCTTTTTATTGAGAAATTCCATGTCAGTGATCCACTTGCAAAGGGAGGGGCAAACCCCAACCCTTAGATCTGAGCCACGTGGATCTAGGCCAGATTAGATGGCTCCTGGCTTGTCTTCTACCTCCTGGAATCAGCAGGGAGGAGTAAATGAAGACCCAAGAGCGAGATCTCATGCCTAAGACCCCGATTCGAAATTCTAACCGAGAGGGAATCTCCGCCTTGCATTTTTGAACTCACCAAGACCTATTTTGACTAGATTTTAGGCACCTTTGTTCCACCAAAATGCTTTCCCCTCTTGGCCCTCTCACTCTGACGGCCATGTCTAGGAGCAAGAACTCATTTTAGCACTAAATCTACCATCCAGTGCTATAAAAGGGTCCCTCTTGCTCGCAATCTCCACACCAATCTACGAGCCTCTCTCTTGCTATTTGTTTTGGACTTAGATGGCCTAATTTCTCCCGCCGTCCTCCTACTATCTGTGTGGCACTGCCACCTAGCCCCTTTTGGGCGTTCCTGCTACGCACCTCCTCCCCCTTTTCTTTGACTCCCATCGAGTCTGCGAGGTGGTGGTGGACTGCGACGGCCTGCACGCGGCCTCCCTCACCCACTCCTACTTTTGGAGATACTCCACACCAGAGAGCCCCTCTACCCTATTCTTGAGCTCATGTGAGGCTTCATGTGAGTAGGAGACATCTCCAAACCACTGGTCTAGTAGAAGACTGACTGGTCCAAGGACTCAGCTAACCCGCCTCTTAGACCAGCAATTGAAGCATGGACCGGCCAAATAGAAGATTTGAATCGAGTCCATGATCGATAAAATACCCACTCACTTATGCCTTCATGGCATGATCTAAACCATCCACTGATCATTGGACAACCATATATTTTCCAATTTAAGGTATTATATCTCCTCTCTGCTCGAAAATTCAATTAAATGTCCCAATCTTGTTTTAATCGTAGAAAATACATCCTAGCTCCAAAATTACAAATAAGTAGTTCATTTTGATCAGAAAAACCCAAGGAATTTATTAAAAATACTCGTGGATCCTAATTCCTAATGGATTTCACCAATATCCCTAAATCTTGATCCTTTGCTTATACTTTGGTCTAAATGACTCTATTTGTGGTTAATCTTGACTAAACACTGAAAACCCTAATTTTTGACTCTGATATCTCTATTGAGACTCTAAAAGCATACTTGACCCATTTGTGATCTAGATCCATATTTGTTGAATTAATTCAATCTTGAATATGATGATGGCATCTTAATATTACGATTGGCCTGAATGTTGTGGAATATTATAATCTATTGACCTAAAACTTGATCTCTGATTTACTCATTATACTAATTAGAACTTGATCTAATCTTGAACACCAATGTTATTAGAACATAATGATGACCTAAAGACTTCATTATGGCTTGAATATCGATCATGAAAACTAGGGTTGACACATATGATCCTATAAAACCTAGATAAGTCATTCAAACTCGAAAATACTTGACACTTGAAATAATGGTTGATTATAAGTGAATGACCCAACCCTAAGGTTGACATAGGAAAAATGTAACCCTAATCTTTAATATTGAAACATGATCTCCAAATATAATGATCCTGACCCTTGATCTAAAAATTGTGATTTAGGATCTGACTTGAAGGGTCTACCTATTACTTGTTGCTCTATACTCAAAATCTTTGGTGAAAGGTATGATATTATATCCCCTCTTTGGTTGTATTGAAGATAATTTTTATGTATCTATTGACTGTATACTTGGCTATATACTTGCTTGAGCTACTATTCCCTACTGATTAGTCTTTTATTTTTCCTATATTATATTTTGAGAAAAACATGAGAACATAAATGATATTGCCCATTATGACTGCCCGCATATTGATAATGATGATGATGTTGATAATGTTGATATTGAGTGCAAGTGACCTCCTCATTCAGAGGTGGGACTTGTACATGGGCCTCCTACCTCATATCGAGAGAAGGAGCCTGGTGACCTCCCCCATCGTGTTGGGGTGATAGAGTCACATAAAAAATATATAAGCATGCTTCTCAATTACATCATAATGGGAACTCATAATAAAAATCGAATTGTTTAAAATACACAACTTGTAGAATAACTTTTGGATTTGGAAAATTCACATGTTATAATTTTCAATATAAATCCTTCCAAGTATAATCTTTTGCTATAAACCATTTTACTTGATTTTGAAAGCATACCGTACAATTGCATGATTGTGTCTCGATTTTCTTGATTTTAGGCAAGACACATGGAACACTACTAAGATTGCTTTCGCACTCCATATACTCTGATGACAAGGATATCGACAATATCTCACAATTGGGTTAGTTTTGTTCTTTATATCTCCAATTTTTGAGTTATTATTTCTTGTTGTATATGCATCTGTGTTAGATCCTTTTGGGTCACTCAAGGACGGGCACTTCAATCTCTTTACCATTGTCTAGGCAGTGGGATTGGGATTGGGGTA
Source organism: Alisma plantago-aquatica (assembly GCA_963693085.1). Taxonomy (NCBI): domain Eukaryota; kingdom Viridiplantae; phylum Streptophyta; class Magnoliopsida; order Alismatales; family Alismataceae; genus Alisma; species Alisma plantago-aquatica. The sequence goes on from OY856411.1 coordinate 1,387,678,950, forward strand.
AGAATGGTTCTGTGACAGTTGGTATCAGATCATACACACTCCCATATACTTTAAGTAAATAATTTCTCAAGTCTCTTACACCCAAGAAACCCTAAAGTTGATAATGGTGAAAATTAAGGTGTCTAGGCTGGGGGGTCCTGGCATAATATCTCCTATCTGTCTTCATGGTGGTTGAGACCCCCCATTCTACTTAGCCTTAATTGATTCAAAATTGGACCTAAAGGTTCTCTTATGAAACCCTAGAGAGTCTTCTGGCATCTCATCTATTCTTTAAGGACTATCCTAACCCACCCATGTATATGAAGATTAGGTAGCCTTCTCATCTCCTCATGTGGTCCTTTCTTGTGACCTTTTACCCATGATGTTTCGATTATGGGTAGCTTTTGCATGGGAAAAACAAATATCACTAAGTTTTGAAAGTTGATACCATGACCTGCCTTAATTTGAAAACTCAATTTTGATCAATTAAGCTTGAAATCAAATACTCATGTATGACTCTTGATATCATGAACACTCAATTTAGCCAAAACTTGACTACATGTTTGCTATGTTTGAGGTCAATATTAATAATCTAGATATGGTGAAATAAGAAGGACTTATACCTTATACCTCATTATTGATGAGGTCTCTATTTGATTAATGTCTGGTGCGCTCTCTCCAATGGTGTTACACACTATTCAATTGGAGTTTGGATATATGCAACCCCGCGAATGGAATCACATGGTGGATTCACTTTCGATATTTATAAAACCTAACTTAACACCTACTCACACTAAGACAGCTACACCAGCAAGCGCACGGGGTCGTGTCGTAGTATAGGTAAGCAGCAAGTATATGGTCGATCCATAGGGAAAAGAGGGGGCACTAGAGCTAGGTTTAGTTTAGCTAGGTTCCTACTGCGGAGACTAGGGTTAAGGGTTTGAAGGTTGATTTGATTATTAAACTATTATGGACAAATAAGCAATTAAAGGCAAGAATGAAATCTAAGTTAACCCTAGGCTAGAGTAAGGCTAAATAGGCAAGAAAGGATTAAGCTAGGTATGAAAAGGAAAATTACACTAAGGCAAACAAGACAGAAGCAAAAGAGCAATTAAAGATCTAAACTAACATGAACAAGGCAAGAACAAAGCAAGAAACTAACTAAGCAAGGAAAGAGCTAACTAAGCTAAGCAAGCACAAAACTAGGGTTTTAAGCAATAAAGAGAGGTATGGGTTGTTTAGGGGTATGAACTTATCATTTAAGTTGTGGGGTGACATATGAACATTATGATTCCATTTAGATTATCCAAACCAAACAACAATTTATAGTCTAATGAATTAACCTAAGCTACTAACTGGCCATGGATATGCTAGGTTGTTTATAGGGGAACTAGTCCCTAACACCCCCTACTACCCTTATAAGGCTCAATTCGGTTAGGGATTAGGTTTAATTCAAGTAGAGTCTAATCAAGTCTAGGTTTCTAGACTAGGAATTCCTAGGGCAATTAGGGGTCAAGGGTAGTAATGGGGAGGTGAAATTAGGGTTTTGGACCCCAATTTCCCCACATTCTAGCCTTGAGAAGGCTCCATGCTAATTGCACTAGAATTATCTAATCTAGCTACTTAGATATATCACTTAGGTTTTGGGAGATTGGTTAGGATGTAGTAAGATGGGAGGCAACCTAGGGATCCAAGAATTGGACCTAGGGGCAAATCCCAAAATTCACACATATAAGCAATCTGCCTAAATTCCTAGGTGATTTCACATACAAACCAACAAGAAATTCATGGAGAATGAGATGCAAATAGAATATAATCATTAACAAATAGAATTACAAAGTTTACATGTCATTTTCCCCCAACATGGTATCAAAGTAACATAATTTCCCCCAAACAACCCACCCAAGGGGCCTAGCTACTCATAACAAAGCAAAATATAAAAAGAAAGGAAGAAGAATGAGTTGAGGAGTGAAAAGCCATGATGATATCGGTGAATACTCCTCCTTCACCACCTCTTAGTAGTTGTAGCTCAAGCTCCCTCCTCCAAGGTAGGTAAATGGCATGGATGTATGGTGGAAATGGGTGAAAACAATGGAAAACTAGGGTTTTGGTGGTGGAAATGGTGAAATGGAGGTGGAATGAGGTGGGAATGGATGGAGGATGAAATGGGGAGTCTAGAGTGGTTGTAGGGTAGCTAAACCTGTGCTCCAGCCACCACCTAGGTATATATAGGTGTGGGGGAAGAATTATGTTAAGTGGGGGCAAAGTGGGTAGAACAGTGTAGAAAATCAGGTAAAATTGTGTGTAGCACGATCGTGCGGGGCTGCATGGCTGTGGTGGGCAATGGGTAGCACGTCCGTGGTGGATGGGAATGGCTATGGTGAAAAAATGGAATGAATAGGGGAATTTTGGGTTTCTGGGACTGGTAGCACGGCCGTGCTGGGGACTACCAAAACGGTCATTCTTGATAGCACGGCCATTCTGGCCAACTGGGTCAATTTTTGAAGATTTTGCTGATTGGGGCATGTCCCAAAACGGCCATTCCATGGTAGCACGGCCATTCTGGGGTCCTTCCCCTAAATTTGCATGTTGAACTTTGCCATCCATGAAGGTTATTGCTTCAATACATCCTTTGACCACTTGGGGTAGGTTTGGAGTGGTTTTGGCCTCATTTTGGGCTCCTCCTAGCCTAGGGAAACCCTAGATTCAACCATCTTATTTCCAATCCATCAAGTAGTGGCCAAAGTACCTATAAAACATGCAAAAACCATCCATAAGTGCATTTGACAATAAAACACATATTGAGGGAAATGACATGTAATCTAACAGTTGTAGATGTGATTGAAATGCAAAATGACACAAGATGAAGCCCTAAAATAAAGTTGAATCACCACCCCAAACTTGAAACATACTTGTCCTCAAGTATGCTCCAACTCAATCTCTCTGTAAAATTTTCACAAGCCAGAAATGACAAATGCAATGTAAAGAATGTTTATTGCTGAATAGGATCAATAGTGACTAAGTACATGCATTCCACCTCTCTCCTCTCCTGCTTTCACAAACCAATCATCCAAAGAGCACAAAGCATATGAACTTCAAATATAGTGCATAAAACACACAAGTTATCCATATTTCTTTCATGTAGTTCCGGGTAAGCCGTTTCATGATGGTGTTAATCAAGGATGGCCAGGAGTGTTGTTTCACCTTCATCCTTTCAACCTTATGTTTCAAATCACACCAAATAACCCACGTGGCTGTGGAAAAGGGAAACATGAGCTAGGTTTGATGTTTTCTAGCTCAATGGGTATAAAGATGGAAGAAAGGGTTGCGGTAAGATTTTGGAGTGATATTGCATAGAGCACTCATCTTTTCTTTATTTGAATGCTCTTAATCAGGAGCATCCTTTTATTTTATTTTTGCATTTTTTTTCTTTTCTTTTTCTTTGCCCTTGGAATAGATAGGGCATATGGTGATGAGAGTGAAGCGGTGAGATGTAGATGTGGCCACTCCAAACTTTTGGAGGCGGCTATGGCTGATATGTGCACTTTGGTCGGCATCCTTTCATGAGGCGGAGGGGTAAGAAGATGGTGAGTGAAGAGTCGGGTCAAAGAGGGGTCATTAGCGTGATTCTCAACATAAGGTATCTTGCATGAAAATTAATCCAACACTTCATCCAACAATGTCACACCACATGAATGAACAACCTAAAATTGATATTTCAATCAAGTGATTTCATAGCCACTAAGCGCTCATAGCTTGCTCAAATCATAATTCAACCAAATCATCCACAAACACAAGAGAGGTGATGCACATGTAAAAAGTCAAGAATTGATACCATTTAGCAAAAAACAATGATAACTCACTTGCATTTATCAAAGGTCATCATTTTTAATCCAAAAAGTAGAGATTGGGTTGAAACGCACTTTTAGGCAAGAAATCTCAAATTTGAGCAAAATTGGCCAAAATGGTGCCAAGTTTCCTTCAATCACATCTAAGCCCATATTATTGAATGTAAAGCAAAAAACAAGCAACTCCTAGCTAAAACATGCAAAAGTTATCAAAAATCTACATGATATGCAATGCATGGCAAAAAGGGTAAATTTTTGAAAATTATGAAAAAATTGCAAGAAAGTAAACTACATGATATGCAAGTATGCAAAGAAAGCACACAAAGTATGGATACACAAGTATAAGATATGGTTATACTATTTGATCATCTTGAGCAAAAATCTAGAACAAGGAACATAGAAAAAAGTGAGGTAGAGAAAGGGCTTACCGCCCTACCACCCCAAAATTTTAAACCATGTTGTCCTCAACATGAAATAGAAGTATAGGATGATAGGGTAGGGGGCATGGAGTCAGGGTAGACAAACACCAAGTGGGGGAGGGAGATCTCAAGGTTCTCATGCATGACCGAGCCAACACGGACGTACTACACAAAATGGCCATTCTAGCTTGCCAGCAACACGGTCATGTTGTGCAGAACGGCCGTGCTGGTCTTCTTCCTGTAGCTTTTCTACTGATTTGCAATTTTCTTTTCAATTTTGATCTCCTACTCCGTGATATAAACCATGCATCCTCCTCCTTCCAATGTACCTGTCCTAGCATGATTCACAAACAGCTATAACCATCAAGTATAAAGTGTGTGTGTGTTTTCTTGGAAAAATGTAAAAATAAAGCAAAAGTATCAAAAATGTAGGTTGGGTCAAAAATTCCCAAACCTAGGTGGGTTGCCTCCCACAAGTGTTGAGTTTCTTGCCTTCAGCTAGGCTTCTTGGTGATTCTTCATTCATTCATCCATTTGGAATTCTCATGTGTCCATTCTTGCAAAACATGCATCCCTCCTTTGCACTCAGTCTAGGTTCCTCATCCCTTTCATCACAATAATCATCCCCAATTTCTTCACCTTGGTATCCTTCTCTCAAATGCCCATTTGGACTTGTGAAGTGATCATGTCTAATATCCCTATCTCAGACTCACCGGGTTGGGGTCTTGTACATGTTGATGTTGATCTTCATGTCCATGAATGAGACTGTCATAGTGCCATTGTGCACATGAATGTCGGCATCAGCTGTAGATAAGAACAGCCTTCCCAAGATGATGGGAATCTTTCTATCCTCCGGCTCCATATCAAGTACAATGAAATCTGCCCGTGCCTTTTTCTTTATCTATCATCACCAAGACATCATCCACTCTACCCCTAGGCACTTTTATGGATCTATCCACTAACCGGAGAGTGCAATGTGTCGGATTCAACTTGCCTAAGCCTAGCTCAACATAGACATTGTACGGCATAAAATTTGCACTAGATCCCAAATCAAGTAAGGACTTGTCTATGTGATGTCCCCTATGTAACTAGGTATGAGTGGGGCTCCTGGGTCCTTTCTCTTCATGGGAAGTGAGTGTTGTATGATGGAGCTCACTTGTTCAGTCAATCTCACCTTCTTTGGAATCCTCCCCGTTGACCTTCTTTTCACAGTGCATAGGTTCTTGAGGAACTTGGCATATGATGAGATTTTCTTGATAGCATCCAAAAGTGTAATGTTCACCTTCACTTGGTGAAACACCTCAAGAATATCAACATTATGCTTTTGCCTCCTTTTCATTTCTAATGGCTCATCTAGTGCTTCTACGAATGGAGGATCACTAGTTTTTGTCATACTTGCATGAACATGAGGCAGAACACTAGGGATGGTAGGACCTACAAAAGGGGTATGTGGTGGATCACATGGAATCCCAAACTCAACATGCAGTATCACAACATCATCTTCAGCAATATCAATCACAATATCACCACTTGGCTGCCTTTTCTTTGCTTTGTTTTATCAACCTTTCTTTGACTTGTGGGCTGCTGAAGAGTTTTCCCACTCCATAGAACTGTCACAGCACTACCTTGCTCATGGTGGAGAGGGGGAGCATGTTGTGGCTGTGGAGGAGGTGGAGGTGACACTTGGGGTTGAAATTGAGGTGGAGAAGAGAATTGAAGGGGAGGAGAGAATTGGGGTTGGAAAGTGAAGTTTTGGGAAATTTGAGGTGAGGGAGGTGGTGGAGGAGTGTAAGGCTTAGAATAGCCTCGGAAGGAGTGAATAGGATGTACTTGCATGGGGGTGGACTATAGAAAAATTGGGCAGAAGGCATAGGTCCACTTGCTTCATGGTGGCTCATGATGGGTTTTGAAGACAATTTTTCTTCTTGAAGAGCAATTATGGAAGATAGTTGCTCTATTCTCTCTTCTAACCTGAACATCATCAAAAACTTTCAACCTAGAGAGAACCTCTTCCTCAAACCTTGAGCTATATGTTGGACTTTGTGGCTCTTGATAGCTATAGGAGTGAGGTGTCTTCTTTTCTTCCCCATAGAACTCAATAGCGTTGACCGAATGACAAGGAGGTTTGGTCACTTGGTTTCTCATGAAGCTCACCATTTCACCAAACATTTTCATCAATTGTGGGCTTGCATCATCGTGAGTTGGAGATGTCACACCAAAAGATAGGTCACTGCCACTAACCATGCTAGAAGCTTTTATCCTTGAAATTTCTGCCAAACTCCCAAACAAGGGCCATGTCTCCTCATGTGGTTTAGCCATAAAAATTCCTCCACAAGAAGAATCCACTGTATCTTGACTTGCATGAGATAGACCGGAGTAGAAGGACTGAACTAGCTAGCACAAAGGGATATCATGATGTGGACATTCTCTCAACATTTTTTGAAATCTCTCCCAAGCCTCATGGAATCGCTCATTATCTATTTGATTGAAGCTTTCTATGGCACGCCACATCTGTGTCAACTTTTCTATAGAGTAGAATTTCCTCAAGAAAGCATTTTTCATCTCTCCCCAACTCATGATGTCCCTTCTTGAATCATACCACTCTTTGGCTTTGTCTTTGAGGGAGAAGGAGAACAAAGTCAGCATGATTGTATCATGACTTGTTATCGGCATCCTGAAGGTGGAGCATACTTCAAGAAAGGAGTCCATGTGCTTGTAGGGGTTCTCACTCTCCGAGTCGTAGAAGATGGGCAGGAGCCCAAGAAGACCTGGAGGGATGGAGAATTGCTCCCCTAGCATTTGATCAACCCTGCTAGCAATTGGCGATTTGTAGTTGCTAGGCATGAAGTAGTCTTGAAGTGGCTTGTGAAGTGGATTTCGGCCTTCCATCTTGTTTCCTCCCGAATGACTTGTCACTTGCAAAAAGCACAACCAAAAAAACGAAATCAAGTTAGTAAACCAATATACAAAAAGAATGCAAAGAATAATGAATAAATAATAGCAATGATGAGGGTAGTAGAAAAAGTCAAAGAAAAACTAACTAGCTAGGCCGAGCGCCTCTAATCCCCAACAACGGCGCCATAAAGCTTGGTGCGCTCCTGCCAATGGTGTTACACACTACTCAATTAGAGTTTTAATAGATGCAACCCCCCAGACGGAATCACATAGTGGATTCACTTTTGATATTTATAAAACCTAACTTAACACCTACTCACACTAAGATAGCTACACCCGCAAGCGCACAGAGTCGTGTCGTAGTATAGGTAAGAGGTAAGTATAGGGCTGATCCACAGGGAAAAGAGGGGGCACTAGAGCTAGGTTTAGTTTGGCTAGGTTCCTACTGCGGAGACTAGGGTTAAGGGTTTGAAGGTTGATTTGATTGTTAAACTATTATGGACAAACAAGCAATTAAAGGCAAGAATGAAATCTAAGTTAACCCTAGGCTAGAGTAAGGCTAAATAGGCAAGAAAGGATTAAGCTAGGTATGAAAAAGCAAATTGCACTAAGGCAAAAAAGAGAGAAGAAAAAGAGCAATTAAAGAGCTAAACTAACATGAAGAAGGCAAGAACAAAGCAAGAAACTAACTAAGCAAGGAAAGAGCTAACTAAGCTAAGCAAGCACAAAACTAGGGTTTTAAGAAATAAAGAGAGGTATGGGCTGTTTAGAGGTATGAACTTATCGCTTAAGTTGGTGGGTGACATATGAACATTATGATTCCATTTAGATTATCCAGACCAAACAACAAGTTAGAGTCTAATGAATGAACCTAAGCTACTAACTGACCATGGATATGCTAGGTTGTGTATAGGGGAACTAGCCCCCCTACTACCCTTACGAGGCTCAATTGGGTTAGGGATTAGGTTTAATTCAAGTAGAGTCTAATCAAGTCTAGGTTTCTATACTAGGCATTCCTAGGGCAATTAGGGGCTGAGGGTAGGGGAGGTGATATTAGGGTTTTGGACCCCAATTCCCCCCACATTCTAGCCTTGAGAAGGCTCCATGCTAATTGCACTAGAATGATCTAATCTAGCTACTTAGATCTCTCACTTAGGTTTAGGGAGATTGTTTAGGATGTAGGAAGATGGGAGGCAACCTAGGGATCCAAGAATTGTACCTAGGGGCAAATCCCAAAATTCACACATATAAGCAATTTGCCTAAATTCCTAGGTAATTTCACAGACAAACCAACAAGCCATTCATGGAGAATGAGATGAAAATAGAATATAATCATTAAAAAATGGAATTACAAAGTTTACATGTCATTTCCCCTAACATGGTATCAAAGTAACATAATTTCCTCCAAACAGCCCACCCAAGGGGCCTAGCTACTCATAACAAAGCAAAATACAAAAAGAAAGGAACAAGAATGAGTAGAGGAGTGAAAATCCATGATGATATTGATGAAGACTCCTCCTTATCTACCTCATAGAATATGTAGCTCGATCTCCATCCTCCAAGGTAGGTGAATGGCATGGACGTATGGTGGAAATGGGTGAAAACAATGGAAAACTAGGGTTTTGGTGGTGGAAATGGTGAAATTGAGGTAGAATGAGGTGGGAATGGATGGAGGATGAAATGGGGAGGCTAGAGTAGTTGTAGGGTAGCTAACCTCCTGCTCCAGTCGCCACTAGGTATATATTGGAGTGGGGGAAGCATTAGGTTAAGTGGGGGCAAAGTGGGTAGAACAATGTAGAAAATTGGGTAAAATTGTGTGTAGCACGACCGTGTTGGGCTGCACGACCGTGGTGGGCAATGGGTAGCATGGCTGTGGTGGATGGGAACGGCCGTGGTGAAAAAATGGAATGAACATGGGAATTTTGGGTTTCTGGGACTGGTAGCACGGTCGTGCTGGACTGCAAGGCCGTGCTAGGAGACCCAAAATGACCATTCTTGATAACACGGTCGTTCTGGCCAACTGGGTCAATTTTTGAAGATTCTGCTGATTGGGGCATGTCCCAGAACGGCCATTCCATGTAGCACGGCCGTTCTGGGGTCCTTCCCCTACATTTGAGTATTGAACTTGGCCATCCATGAAGGTTATTCTTCAATACATCCTTTGACCACTTGGGGTAGGTTTGGAGTGGTTTTGGCCTCATTTTGGGCTCCTCCAAGCCTATGGAAACCCTAGAATCAACCATCTTATTTCCAATCCATCAAGTAGTGTCCAAAGTACCTATAAAACATGCAAAAACCATCCATAAGTGCATTTGACAATAAAACACATATTGAGGGAAATAGCATGTAATTTAACAATTGTAGATGTGATTGAAATGCAAAATGACACAAGATGAAGCTCTAAAATAGGGTTGAATCAATGTCCATGTTGCCCTATTATTGATTAAACCTCAAACATAGTTAAGTAAAATTTTTCCCTATTTGATGCACATCATGGCTATGCCATCAAGTGACTAAGTCTAAGACTCACAAAATCATGATGTAAGACTATGATGCAAAAAATAGTTTCAATCTTGATTTTGATATGATGAGCATAGACCTAAATCATGTACCTATTTTCAAATTATATCTTGAACATAAAAGAAAGTGAATACAATTATGACCCCAGTCTTGAAAATCTTGAACTAGCTGCCATATTATGATCTTAAACTTTGATCTTATGATCTTGTAGAATATGATTTGATCATCACTTACCCCCTATTAGAATAAGCTCAATGGATTGTGACTAATGTGGGTAATGTGCTAGATTAGGGTGGTATTTGACTCATGACTCCCCTAACCTAGGTCCCATCACTATTATGACTATTTCTAAGTTTTCACCTTGTTGATTATTTAGAGTTTGAAAAGTTATCCCCTTTCACTCGATTTTGAATTTTTTGACCTAAGCCTAATAGGTTAAAGCCATGGTTGATACTCGATCTTGAATATTGATTTAATAATGACCTTGATATATGACAATGTTGATTATAGCTTGTGGTTGACTTTGTAGATAGACTCAGGTCTAGATCATTCATCAACCTTGGATACAATGATAATTAAATCTTGATATGATGCTCGAATATTGCTTGAATATTGTTGCTCAAAATTGAATATAGATGAATGATCTCACCTAAGAACTAAATAGAAATCTAAACCTAGCTTTGGAATATTTATACATACGATCAAATTTTGGATCTATGACATTTGGTGTCTAAAATCTTGACTCTTGATATTGATTAATAGAATTGTGACTCATGATTGTCAATCTCAATAATGATACAAATACTATGTTCACATTATTTGGATCTACATATCACCCTAGATATATGACTAATGACTTCAAAATCCCAAATCTTGAAATTTTGAAATGATGACTATTTTGACTCTCTCGATTTATGACTTAGAGTTTAGCTCTCATTAGGACTATGGTGGGACCTCCCATTTATTTTGGAGATCAAAAATCATAATATTGAAAGTATTATGTTGTCTCAAATTGTTGAAATATGAAATCTCAAATCATGGATGTATAGCCCCACCTAGGCCAATGTAGAAGCTAGAATTTTGAGATGTTGGGATTGAACCACCTTGTACACTTGATTCAAGACTTTATTTGTTTGACCTAAAAATATGATATCTCCAAATTTGTGATCAATAGAATGCTTTACATATTTGTGACTCATTTGATGACTTTGAACAATATATGAATTGGCCTTGATACTCAATTGATCGATGATGAAAAAATGTTGGTACCGAGTTGGTTATGATATGGAACATGGAATCCCAATTATGATTATTGGACTAGTTGAATTTTGAGGACATAATTGTGATTATATAGTTGAGGATACTCCAGTATTTGAGGATATGATATGGATTTTGGATAATCCCAATTTTGAGGATATTTTTGAATTTTGGGGACACAATTCTTTTTTAAGGAGAGAAGGGTGTGACAAAGTGAATTTTAGCATAAGTATGGTTAATTACAATTTTACCCTCATTATGTTCATTGTGGACCCCAATATATTTTTCTTGGCTTCCTAATAAATGTTGAGACTCAAATTTGAAATATGGTGATCCATGTGAACTTTATACACATTATAACACCTTAAATTTGATTAATTCATCAAATTGTCCAAAGAAGCAAATTGACCCATCAAATTTCATATTTTGGTTCTAAAACTTTTCTAGTCTTTCTCCACATTATTTTGAAGGTGTGGTCCAAAAATAATCTCATTTGAATGTTCCTAATATTTACTATGATTTCTTGAAGTTATTGTGTTGAAAAACCATTTTATTTTCCTTTTTATTGACAAATTCCATGCCAGGGATCCACTTGCAAAGGGAGGGGTGAACCCCAACCCTTAGATCCGAGCCATGTGGATCCTGGCCAGATCGGGCAGCTCCTGGCTTGTCTTCTACCTCTCGCAATCAGCGAGGAGGAGTAAATGAAGACCAAAGAGTGAGATCTCGTGCCTAAGACACCGACTCAAAATTCTAACTGAGAGGGAATCCCTACCTTGCATTTTTGAACTCACCAAGCCCTATTTTGACCATCTTTTGGGCACCTTTGTGTCACCAAAATGCTTTGCCCTCTTGGCCCTTTCACTCCAGTGGCCATGGCTAGGAGCAAGAACTCATTTTAGCCCTAAATCTACCCCCAGTGTTATAAAAGGGTCCCTCTTGCTCGCAATCTCCGCACCAATCTATGGGCCTCTGTTTTGATCTTTGTTTCAGCCTTAGATGGTCAAATTTATCTCTCTGTCCTCCTGCTACCAGTGCGGCACCGCTGCCTAGCCCCTTTTGGGTGTTCCTACTGTGCACCTCCTCCCCCTTTCTTTGGCTCCCATCGAGTTCGCGAGGTGGTGGCAGACTGGGACGGCCTGCTCGCGGCCCCCTTCTCCTACTCCTGCTTCCGGAGCTGGTCCACACTGGTGAGCCCTTCTGCCCTATTCTTGGTCTCGTGCTAGGCTTTGTGCAGACAAGAGATAGCCCCAAACCACCAGTCCAGCAGAGGACCGACCGGTCCAAGGACCTAGCCAACCCGCCTCTTAGACCGACAATTGAAGCATGGACCGACCAAATAGAAGATTTGAATCGGGTATATGATCAATAAACCACCCACTCACTTATGCCTTCATGGCATGCTCTCAACCATCCACCGATCATCAGACGGCCATCCATTTTTTGATTTACCATCCATTTTCCGATTTAAGGTATTATATCTCTTCTCTACTCGAAAATTCAATTAAATGCCCAGATCTTGTTTTAATAGTAGAAAATACATCCTAGCTCCAAAAATTATGAATAAGTAGTCCATTTTGATCATAAAAACCCAAGGAATTTATTAAAAATACTTTTGGATCCTAATTCCTAATGTATTTCACTGATATCCCTAAATCTTGATCATTTGCTTATACTTTGGTCTAAATGACTCTATTTGTGGTGAATCTTGACTAAACACTGAAAACCCTAATTTTTTACTCTGATATCTCTATTGAGACTCTAAAATCATACTTGACCCATTTGTGATCTAGATCCATATTTTTTGACTTAATTCAATCTTGAATATGATGATGACATATTAATATTACGATTGGCCTGAATCTTGTGGAATATTATGATCTATCAACCTAAAACTTGATCTCCGATTTACTCATTATACTAATCAAAACTTGATCTAATATTGAACACCAATGATGTTATAACATGATGATGATCTAAAGACTTGATTATGAATCAATTATTGATCATGAAAACTAGGGTTAATACATATGATCCTAGAAAACCTAGGTAAGTCATTCACACTGGAAAATACTTGACACTTGAAATAATGTTGGACATATTGAAATATTTGGTTGATTATAAGTGAATGACCCAACCCTAAGGTTGACATAGGAAAAATGTAACCTTAATCTTGAATATTGAAACATGATCTCCAAATATCATGCTCCTGACCCTTGATCCAAACATTATGATTTAGGATCTGACTTGAAGGGTCTACTTATTACTTGTTGATCTATACTTGAAATCTTCAGTGAAAGGTATGGTATTATATATCCTCTTTGGTTGTATTGAAGATACTTTTTATGTATCTCTTGATTGTATACTTGGCTGTATACTTGTTTGAGCTATTGTTCCCTACTTATTAGTCTTATGTTTTTCCTATATTATATTTTGATAAAAAGATGAGAACATAAATGATATTGCCCATTATGACTTCCTGTGTTTTGATAATGATGATGATGATGATAATGTTGATAATGTTGATATTGAGTGCAAGCGACCTCCTCATTCAGAGGTGGGACTTGTACATGGGCCTCCTACCTCATATGGAGAGAAGGAGCCTAGTGACCTCCCTCATTGTCTTGGGGTGATAGAGTCACACAAAAATTATATAAACATGCTTCTCGATTGTAGCATAATGGGAACTCGTAATAAAAATCAAATTGGTTGAAATACACAACTTGTCGAATAACTTTTGGATTTGGAAAAGTCACTTGTCATACTTTTTGAATATAAGTACTACCAAGTATAATCTTTTTCTATAAACTATTTTACTTGATTTTGATAGTGTACTGTGCAATTGCATGATTGTGTCTCGATTGTATTGATTTTGGGCAAGACAAATGGAACACTATTAAGATCACTTCCGCACTCCATATACTCTGATGACAAGGATATCAGCAATATCTCACAATTGGGTTAGTTTGTTCTTTATATCTCCAGTTTTTTATTTATTATTTATTATTGTATATGTCAGTGTGTTAGATCCTTTCGGGCCACTCAGGTACAGGCACTTCAATCCCTTCAACATTGTCTAGGCGGTGGGATTGGGATTGGGGTAAGAATGGTTCCATGACAGATATTCACACACCATCAACGTTATGACAGAAATGTGGCAACATGTTAGACATTTGTTTGATCCACATGAGGCAGGAGGATGGAAACTCAAAGATACAAAGATCAATTTGTGGGAAGTAACACGATCCAGAGCAGTAAAGGATAGGAACATGGAGCAGGTATGGGCTAGTATTCAGGTTTCAAAGTGGAGCATGTGTGTCTATAAAATTCTACACAACACCTTGGCTACGCTAGATAAAATACATGAATGGTATTAAGACATTGTTGTTGTTTGTCTACTCTGTAAAGAGGAGGATGAATCCCACATGCACCTGTTTGGTTGTCGCACATTCACAAGGGAGGTCTAGGAGATTATATGTGAAAAAATCAGCTTGTACATGCAGTTGAAGGAAGAGCCTCGAAGAATGTTGCCTAAATGCAGAAAAAGTGATAGGAAGAGGATCCTGTTTGGCTCTCTATGCTACCACATATGGGAGGAAAGGAATGAACAGAGGCATAGAGGTTCAACCACAAATCCAAACACAATTTTTGTCAAAATTTGTAAATGTGTCAAACGCAAGTTGCACATTAGTTAGAAGTGTTAGTTTTACTCTTTTTGATGTATGGCATTGGGCTATATGTAACTCTTGACCCTCTATAATTTTAGAGGGAAGTCGGAATATATTTACCTTATTCTAGTACTATAATCTAAAGTAAAATCTAAAGACATGGGCCAGAAAAAAGGTCAACCATCCACAATTGTTGGAGGATACAATGTAGGAATGCAAACAAGTAAAGCAAAATCTACAAATGGACCCTTTGACTGACATTCCGATAGAGGAAGAACTGAGACTGAAGAAAATGTTGTAAGCTTTGAAGAATTCTAAAGAAAGCTTCATGTGACAGAGTAGTATATTGAAATGGATAGAGGATGGGGATCATAATACTCAACTCTACCATAATTCTGTGAGAAGAAGGCAGGTGCTCAAATCTATTTAGTAGCTTGTCAACCCAAGAGGGTCGGATCATCAACAAATAAGAGGAGTTGGAACAACAAGCAACATATTTCTATAGAATATTGCATAAGAAGGAGGAAAAGCACAAACTCAAGCAGGAGGATATCAGTTGGAACTATAAAATTGTAACTACTCATGATAATAACTTGTGCATGTCGGTCAATGAATAGGAGGTGAAGCACGCATTATGGGAGTATCATATCAAATAGGTTCCCAAGACATATGGGTTCAATGCTCACTTCTTTAAGGATGCATGGGATGTAATCAAGGAGGATCTATGTAAAGGAACCACTAGGCTTGTGAAAAGTGGGAAGATGGTAATATAGATAAACTACACATTCCTAGTCCTCATACCAACAAAGAAAACTACAATGTTTCTAGTAGACTTAATACCAAGTGCATTTTGCTTGTCTAATACAAAATATTTTCCCAAATCCTAGATGAACAAATGAAGATGGTAGCCATATCTAATATCAGAGAAACAATGAGCCTTTATTTTAGGTAGGAGTATCAATGAATGTGCCTTGCTTGCAGGTGGGTTCCTACTTGATTTAAATATACAATGGTGATGCAAGAAAGCCTACCTAAAGTCAGTTGTCTTAAAATATTATGACAGTGTATGTTAGGACATATTGTGGTGGATTATGGCACAAATGGGTTTCTCTATTGAATGGATCAATCTAATGAAACAATGTGTATGCAAAACTAGTTTCTTGGTTCTGGTTAATGGTTCCCCAAGTGAGATTTTCCATGGAGGGAACAACCTAAGACAAAGGGACCCACTATCTTCATTTCTATTCATGATAGTCATGGAATACCTCACTCAGAGGTTGAAAAAGGTAGAAAGGAAGTAATATAGTGTCTGCTACATTATGCATGGAGCCAAAGTGATGAGTCATTCAATCTTCACCGATGATGTTTTAGTTATCATAGAAATGAAATTAGTTGACTTGTGCAACCTGAGGGAAATCATAGATGATTTTGGAAATCAAATATGATTTCAATATATAAGAAAAAAATCCAACTGTTCATCTCTAAAAATTGTGAGGAAAAGATAACGGACATTGAATATGCAATGGGGTGGAGATAAGTGCACTACCAACAAAATATCTAGGCTTTCCCTTGGAAGGGATGAACCTTAAAGTTGTAGATTTTGCTGAATGTACTGAGTAACTAAAGGGGATGATCAGAAGATTCTCTACAAGTTGGACCTCTATGGCAGGGTGCATAATCCTTGCAAAATCAGCTATGGAGTGACTCTTTATTATTTTGGGTTCAATAGGGTGAAATACTTGAGGCAACTTTGAAGAGGATGGAAATGACACTCTCAAAATTCATATGGGAAGGAATACACATGCCATTAGGATATGGACGTCTTGCCATTTAACAAAGAGGAAGGGTGTAACATCCTTGAATTTTGCCTTCCCGAGACTGGGAGGGACTGAGAAGACCAAATCTAAAAATGTTATACAATCATTTCAGAGCGTGATGCGGAAGCGACAGACACATACATGGACATTAAACTATAATGCATACACCAAAACATTTCTCAACATTCAACATATGTATATCACAAAATGAGTGATTACAACATGAATTACAATTACATATTAAATGAAGATTCTACAGTCTATGAACATGTATGCTAGGATCTACACAATAGGTACAACCTGAACACTGCTCACTTCTTGTCCTTTCCCCCATGCTAGTTCTGAATCTAGATATGTGAAACAGTGAATCAACACAATGTGTTGTGTATGTGGGTGACATATACATATATAGTGTGCTTGCATACTTGAAATAATTTTAGAAAGAAAAGAAAGAGTAAAATAAACATTGTTTAATACAATAATCAGGTAAACACATATTTTAGATGTCTTTTGATGTGTTTGTACTACTAAGTGGTATCACACTTCATTTTTCCCCACCCCTTGGGCTATAAGGATGTGCCAACCTTATATCTAGAAGGAGATATAGAGAGAGAGAGAGAGAATGTAAACACTTAGTATCTATAAACCATCCATATTCTTTGTTGTTCGTAGTGACATGGAGAAGATACTATAATCATAGTATATCCAAGAAATATTCTCAAATAAGAACAAGTAATGCATCATATATATTTCACACAAGAAAACTATTCATATACTTATATACAGTCGACATACCTGAGTTTAGAGATTCTTTATACATCCATGATCATCTAGATAATAGTAATTCATCACAATTAATACAATGCTCACCATTATTGATGGTATTTGGGTCCAAATTAGGGTCTAGGTCAAACCTAAGTTCAAACTAACCTAAACTCATCTCTAATATTTTCTACTAATTAGGAGGTTAGTCCTAGGCTCTGGCTCAAGTTTCATAATTTTCTGATGATTATTCTATTTTATAGAATTAAATGAGTTTAAAAGCATCTAATTATTCATTAATGGGAAAAGATCTAGTATTGGAGATTATTATTAATATCAGAGTCCAAAAATGAATTTCAATCATCATTAGGATTCTATGGGAATTTTGTGAGATTTAATATCATATGGTGCCTATTTATTTCAACTAATGAACCCTAAATAATCTACATTATAAACCATCATTATTTGTTCTTCAAAAGCCTGATCTAGGGATTTAGTAATAAAGGGAATATTTTTCTGAGTATGGGAGTATTTTGGGGGAATTTATTGGCCAAGGGAATTGTTTTTAAACAAATTTCTAAGATCAAGTCTTTTTCTGAGAATTAAAAATGTATTTACCTTATGTGATAGGGTCCACAGCCTGAGGTGGCACTCCTATATTGGACAAGTTGTCCATCCCACCTCCCAAGGTCTCCCACTTGGATGTGTGGTCAAGAGAGAATCGGTTGTCTTGCATGATAAACCAGACTGGTTTATTTGGACTAAGTGTCAGACCACTAGACCAGTTGCCCACCCTCTGACCTCGCGTCCAAAGTGATCCACTTGACCTTTTGCCTCCTGGAACCTCCTCTAGGTCTAGCTCCGACAAGAAGGTTTTGCCTTTCAGGGCAATATGTATCCTCAATTATCAGTGTCAAAGAGTCCCCTAGGAGACGTCGCACCACGAAGGCCAGTCTCGGCACCTGGTGAGGTTTTGAAGGCTTGATGAGCACTCCCTCCTGGGACCATGGCCGAGGAGGGTGGTGTAGATAAGGGTTTTTTTTGCTTCATGCCTCTTCTTCTTTGATAACTCATCTAAAATCTTAGTTGAATGTTCCTGAACTCAACAATAGTCTCCAAGGAAACTGGAGACTCAAGGTGGTCTAGACCTGATGCCACCCTATGTGGACAAAGATGGCAATCTTGGAAGCTCTTGGGAGAGCTCTATGGCCAAATATGCCCACCCAAATAACACCACAAAGACACATCGATCATTTTTCTAAGGGTTTTATCCCTCCAGTCCCTCCATCCCCTCGCTCATCTTAGTCCCCACCTTCTACGATCGCGAGTGGAGAGGGAGTGAGGTGCGATCGATGGTTCTTCTCCTCTAGGCTACCTAACCCCTATATCTTGGGCTCTTGGAGTAGATCTCACAAAACTCCAGATAACTACAGGCATAGAAAGATCAACAAATCCTCATGGATCAGAACAGATGGGGGAAATTTGTGGCTAATCCTCCGCAGAACTCGAAGGTAGAAGACACAGTCTTCTCCCTTGGATCCCAGCATAATGATCTAGATCAGGCCATGCATTTGAGTTGTAGTCGGTCCCACTTACATAGAGTGCCCAAAAGTCCTAAATGTTGTGTGACATATCAATGTCACAACATGTAATAATCATATCAGCAATCATAGTCCTTGATGCAAAAATCCATCATTTATTTGTGATATTAAAATCTAAATAACTTAAAGTAGGAACCTCCTTTATCTAAGAAATTTTAGACACAAGTTCATAGTATCCTATAGCGTCTTATATAAAAGTTTGAGACACAAAGTCTATTGTTTGATCATACAAATAAATTCTTCAAACAACCTTATAATTCGATGTATAAACCTTGACTTCCTAGAATAAATCATCAAATCTTGATCCAACAAGTCCTAAAATGCATGTTATAGTCGTAGCATACATCAAGTCTCATCAATTGGCCATTTATGTTCATTATGACTACTAAATGAACCTCTTGGCCTCCTAAGTACCCAAGTCGGTGAATAAAAATCTATTCATTGTAATTGAACTCAATTATGTCTTATAACATTTCATCCATGATTACCCTTTTAAAGTGAAAAGAGTCCAAAATTGAATAACCAATTCTTCTATTTGGTGTTAATCATCTACATAACATTCATGGTGTTCGGGGGTATCAAAACCCTAAAATCTGGGTTATCACATTCACCCCACCTTAAAAGGAATTTTTTCCTCGAAATTCAGTGAATGTCATCCTTAAGGTGATATCATGGGGTTAAACTTCATATAAGTCACCACTTCTTAGTCTCTGACACCACCATAGTCTGCACACACCCTAAGTTGTCATCTTAGGATCTAGAGATTCTTGGGTGTACCCACCCCACCTTATAAAGATTGAAGCATCATTTAATGTCTTAGTCATATTCTTTTATGTTAAGACCTACATCCCTAGTCCCTTAAGAATTAGGGATTTTCTTTTCCTTTACAATTTTGGGGTTGAGAGGGTATTATTCAAGGTTTCATCTTTCATCCCACTCACCTATGTAAGGTGATATCACAATCTCATATCTTTAATTACATGATTTATTACATTTACCTCATTAATGTGGTTTATGGTCAAAATCATACTAGCATTTCATCTTCAGAGCTAATTATCTTTCATATTTACATAATGGGTTTTCACCCTATGATGTGAAAGTTATTTTCAAATAGAAGCATATATTTAGATGATTTGAGGTTAAGGACTATTTTTGTGATCTTTTAATCTATGATTTGAAGGTATCTTTATTTAAAGATCATGATTGCAAACTTACATCTTTCAGGTATGATATGAAGGTAAAGAGAATATACTAAATCAAGCTTATCATGATTTCAAACTTGGATATCACATGTATGATATAGGAAGGAATATATAATGGGTCAAGATTATATGAGTGAATCTTCATACATGATCATCCAAATAGCTCTCGTGAGGTTTCTAACATCATATATAGAGAAAGAGAAGGAGAAGTATTGACATGCATTGTTGAGTATCTTTTACACAAGGCATTTTACTCTCTAAACTAGATTTTCATATGTCACCTCACTTGTAGCTAATGATGAGCTTCACAAACATATATCACCTAACTTGTAGCTAATGATGAGCTTCACAAACATATGTCACTCAAGCTAGGACCTAACACAATAAAAAGGATTGACTTTCTCATTATGAGTTGTCTACCCATCATTTTTTATCCAACTCTCACATCTAAGACTTAGATCATATATGTGAATCATGCATAAGGACTCAATTAATTTACTCAGGAGTAAAAAAGTTTAGGATACATCATTTTGCACATATCTCATATTTTCATATATTGTAGGGTAGGTCTTATGACCCTCTTGTTGTGGGTCTCACTCTCTTGGGAGTTAACTACATATCTTGTCCTAACATTGGAGGTCCTACTTTGTAAAAGAGCTCGAGGCTCATGCATATTCAACTTTATCTTAACTTAGCTCAAGTAAGAAAAGGGAATATACTTTCATCATCAAGACTTATCTTAGAATCTTAAAAATTGGATTCAACTCATATCAAAACTTAGATCCATATAAAGCAATTTATATCATTAGAGGTAGAACTTAGATAATATCATCCATGATTATATCAACTATCATTCTATCATCTACTCTATGTATCACATAACTTAATAAGGCTCTAGGCATCTAATATAGACTACTCTTTTTTCTAGACTGATGTCACTCCCTTTCACTTAGGTTGCATGAACACTTCCTACTCTCCAGTGTGAGGAACACATTTTCATATTTACATATATATAATAAAACATTGTATAGTTTTTCTCCAAGAAAGAATATGTCAAAGAAAACTGTCAAGGCTCAAGATGATTGGAAAACAAAATCAAATCAGCAAAATCAAGTGTCCCACACATAGTAGATAGTCTAGTGTCATGTCACCTAGTGAAATGGTGAGAACAAGGTGTAGTGTAGCTACCCGATACATATGAGCTCTATATGGAAAGGGTTTCACACACTTGTCTAAACCTAGTTCACAAACATCTAGGTTCTAACTTAGAGGCTAAGTCAAACCTTATTCCTATAGAACAACTTACTACATTTTTAGGGTTTAAAGTGAAAGGTAAAATTTAGTTTTATGTTTCATGGTGAGAAATTGTCATGTTTAGTTGTTTTTCATGCTCTGATACCAACTGTAATGTCCCCAGATTATACCTTCCTAAGACCCCATGGGGCCGAGAAGATCAAATCTGAAACCGTTATGAAATCATTTCAGAGCGTGATGTGGAAGAGACATATGCATACATGAACATTCAACTATATTGCATACACCAAAGCATTTCTCAACATTCAACATATGTATATTACAACATGTACAATATTAATTACAATATTGAATGAAGATTCTATAGTCTATGAACATGTATACTAACTAGGATCTACACAATAGGTACAACCTAAACATTGCTCACTTCATGCACTTTCTTCCATGCTAGCTCTAAACCTAGAAATACGTGAAACAATGAATCAACACAATGTGTTGTGTACATGGGTGAAAGATACCTATATATGGTGCTTGCATACTTGAAATAATTTGATAAAGAAAAGAAAGAGAAAAATAAACATTGTATAATGTGATAATCATGTAAACACATATTTTTAGATGTCTATCGATGTGTTTGTACTACTAAGTGGCGTCACAATTCATTTTTCCCAGCCCCTTGGGCTATGTGGATGTGCCAACCTTATATTTAGAAGGAGAGATAGAAAGATAGAGAGAGAATGTAACAACTTAATAGATACAACCCATCCATATTCTTTGTTGTTCTTAGTGACATGGAGAAGATACTATAATCATAGTACATCCAAGCAATATTCTCAAATAAGAACAAGCAATATATCATAGTTATTTCACACAAGAAAACTAGTCATATACTTAGATAAATCCCACATACTTGAGTTTAGATATTCTTTATATATCTATGATCATCTAGATCATATGTTCATCACATAATTCATAGCAGTTAATCACTATTAATACAATGTTAACCATTATTGATGATATTTAGGTTCAAATTATGGTTTAGGACAAACCTAGGTTCCAACTAACCTAAACTTGTCTCTTATATTTTTGTATTGATCGGGAGGTCAGTCCTAGGATCTGGCTCAAGTTTCATAGTTTTCTTATGATTATTCTATTTTATAGAATTAAATGAGTTTAAAAGCATCTAATTATTCATTATGGAAAAATGCCTAGTATTGGGGAATATTATTCATACCGGAGTCCCAAAATGGATTTCAATCATCGTTAGGATTCTATGAGAATTTTCTGAGATTTAATATCATATGGTGCCTATTTATTTCAACTAATGAGCCCTAAATCATCTACATTGTAAACCATAATTATTTGTTCTTCAAAAGCCTGATCTAGGGATTCAGTAATTAAGATGAAATTTTTCTGAGTCTGAGCATATTTTAGGGGAATTTATTGGCCAAGTGAACTATTTGTAAACATATTTCTAAGATAAAGTCTTTTTCTAAGAATTAAAATGTATTACCTTATGTGATGGGGTCCACTGCCTGAGGTGAAACTCCTATATTGGACAGAATGTCCAGTCCACCTCCCCTGGTCTCCCACTTAGATGGTGTGGTCAAGAGTGAACCAGCCATCTTACACGATAAATCAGACCGGTTTATTTGGACTAAGTGTTGGACCACTGAACTAGTCACCCACCCTTTGGCCTCACCTCCATAGCGGCACTTTGCGTGACCTTCTGCCTCCTAGCACCTCTATTCGGTCTAGCTTCAGCGAGAAGGTTTTGCCTTTCATGGTGATCTGTATTGCACCATGAAGGCCAGTCTCAGCACCTGGTGAGGGTTCTAAGGCTTGGCAGGCACTCCCACCTGGGGCCACATTAGAGGAGGACGGTGTAGATAGGGGGTTTTCTACTTCGGGCATCTTCTCCTTTGCCAACTCATCTAAAATCTCAGTTGAATGTTCTTGAACTCGACAGTAGTCTCCAAGGGAAGTGGAGACTCAAGGTGATCTAGTCCCGATGCAACCCTATGTGGCCAGAGATGGCGAGCTTTGAAGCTCTTGGGAGAGCTCTACAGCCGAAGATGCCTGCCCAGATGACACTAGAGAGACACAATGATCATTTTTCTAAGGGTTTTATCCCTCCAGTATCTCCATTCCCTCACCCATCTTAGTACCCACTTCTACGATTGTGAGTGGAGAGGGAGCGAGGTGCAACCAGTGGTTCTTCTCCTCTAGGCCACCTCACCCCTATATCTCTGGCTCGTGGATAAGATCTCAACAATCCTCAGCTAACTACAAGCACAGAAAGACCAACAAGCCCTCATTGATTGGAATAGATGGGGGAGGGGCGATATGTGGCTAGTCCGCAGAATTCAGAGGTAGAAGACGAAGTCTTCTCCCTTGGATCCCAGACTAATGGTCGAGATCAGGCCACACATTTGCTCTACAGTTTGTCCCACTCACATAGAATTCCCGAAAGTCCTAAATGATGTGTGACATATCAATGTCATAATCTGTAATAATCATATCAGCAACCATAGTCCTTGATGCAAAAATCCATCATTTATTTGTGTTATTAAAATCTAAATAACGTGATGTAGGAACCTCCTTTATCCGTGAAATTTTAGACATAGGTTCATAGTATCTAGAGTGTCTTATATCAAAGTTTGAGACACAAATTCCATTGTTTGGTCATACAAATAAATTCTTCAAACAACCCTATAATTAGATGTATAAGCCTTGACTGACTTGAATTAATCATCAAATCTTGATCTGGCAAGTCCTAAAATGTACAATGTAGTCGTATCATACATGTAGTCTCATTAATCAGCCACTCGTGTTCATTGTGACTACTAAATGAACCTATTGGCCTCCTAAGTATCCAAGTTGGTGAACAAAAAGCTATTCGTTGTAATTGAACTCAACTGGATCTAATAATTATTCATATTCTCTATGCTTCCCTTTTAAAGTCATAAGAGTTAAAAATTGAATAACCAATTCCTATATTTGGTATTAATCATCTACATAACATTCATGGTCTTCAAATCCTATATTGGGTATCAAAACCCTAAAATATGGGTTATTAAAAAGGGAGATTGGGACTGCACACTCCAATGAAGATAGCAACGTGGGGGACACTGAAGAGAATCATCAAGATATAGATAGATGGGTCAGTGTGGGCAAGGTGGATGAGGGAGAGATACACCAAAGGACTCAAGTTTGTACCAACTACTAGAGAAGGTTTTTCCAGAATAATTATCAAGATGACAAACTTACAGAGTCATGTGAAAATGAGCTCTATCAGCACTACACAGAACATTGAGACTAAAGCAACACGACCAGTGCTTGTGGGATTTGATACACACAAAAGGCAAAGGAACAATGTATGCAAGCATTTTTGAACAAAGTATGAGGTACCCAAATGGAGTATATGTCTATTTATAGTTGCATGTGGCTCTTTGTCCACACTAGAATGTGTGTAGAAGTGGTATGAAGGTATCAAGGTTGACTTTCTAAAGTATGAAGAAGAATTTGAATCACATGCTCAATTATTTTGATATTTTAAGTACATCAAGGATCTATGGCTAAAGATAAATACAGAAATGAGTTCCACTTCTTCAAGCTAGAGAAGTCAGAGAAGATGCTAATGAAGCTGGGGAGGAATACAGGGAAAGTGAAGAAGATGATCTTGTTAGCCTATTTGGACATGTGTTTCTTTTGATGTAATAAGAGGAAAAAATGAAATCATGATGAAAGGAAGAGGAATGTAGAATGTGTAGAAAACAAAATATGTAAATTAGTTAAAAGAAGGCTACATAGATAGATAGGAAAAAGTGTGATAGGTGAATGTAAATGAGGCATTACTAGGATACATATGTATCTTTTCCCTCTACTTTTAGAGGTAGTCGGGATAAAATTACTCAATTCTAATACATACATATATACATACATACAATTGCATACACACATACACACACATATATATGCATATATACATACGTGTTTATATATATATATATATATATATATATATATATATATATATATAGAGAGAGAGAGAGAGAGAGAGAGAGAGAGAGTCAGGCTAGTGTACACTCGAGTGTACCAGAGGCACCATACACCTCAGTCCTTTTTAAAGATGTAGTAACTTTTTGAAAGTTCTAAACCATTGATCTTCTTAAATATCTTAAGAACATACTATATAATAAATTTTAGCTCATTTTGATGTGCATCTAAAGGAGGCAAGAATCATGCATTTCAAATTAGTTTTGTGTGTCAATTTTGTAGTCCTTGGATGAGTGATTTACACTCATCCAAATGATATCAAATTTTGTATGTGGCCTATTATTATTGTAACCATGAAGATCAATGCATTGGATTTTGGAATGAGAAGGTCTAGATAGGCAAACACCTTTGAGGTGTACGGCGTAATTTGTATAGTTGAGTGTATTCTAGCTTGACTCTCTCTCTCTCTCTATATATATATATATATACATATATATATATATACATATATATATATCTGTGTGTGTGTGTGTCAGAATCAGGTATGTAATGACCACATTTGTGCTTAATTGGTGAACTAGGGTTTACCTGAATGATTACATGCTTGATTAGATTGAACATCGTTTAGACTTGATTAATGATAGTAGATCAATTGTGATGTTTCAAACCTAAGAAGAAACTCTAACTATGATTTTATTTTGAAGAAATAGGGTTTGAGAAATGTAAACCCTAATCGGCAAAAATTAGGGTTTTGATAGTACATGAATATGGAATTTGATCAGGATAGCAGTGTGGTAAATGATTTTTCATAGTTTCTACAAATTTTTATTTAATTGAATTTTGGATATGATATGGATAACTCAATCATGCATATTGGAGAAAAATTTCAGAATATTTGAGTGTTCTTTGAATGTGGTTTTCGGTCGAACTATACTTCGACCAAAATGCTGACAGAGTGCTTTTCAGTAGTGTAGTGTTATATTTTTTTATTGGTAACTCCAAATAATCTTAAATTTTAACTAGAGATCTAAAACTCAATCATAAACAACATGTAAAACTTTCATAATTTTTGGATGCTTTTAGACCTTATTAGTAGACAAATTACAGTAATATTTTTATGACAGAAAATTCAGTTGAAATAAAAGAAAGTATAGTGAGGGGTCAATGTGCAATTGACCCAAGCAGATCAATTGCTCTATATGGTCAACCTAACACACAAGGAGCTCTCATAATTCGTGATTCAATCCAGAGAAACAAAATCCTAGAGAGAGAGGGAGAGTTAGGGTTTGAGAGGAGAAAGTGATGGAGATGCTGACCTAGGGTTTTACAGTCTGAGGAATGATGAAATCATGTAAGTTTAGCTTCTTTGGACATAGTTTCATGGTGTATCTTTTCTCACATGTCAAAATTCCGTCCCTCCTCTGATTTGATCCAAAATGGTATCAAAACTTCCCCTTTTCTCACTCTTTCTTCATACTCCCTCATTTTTAGGGTTTCTGAGTTGAAAGGAAGAAGAATCGGGCGAATTGCTAAGGATTTTATATGAGATCGAGATTTTTAGGGATGAGCTGCGTTTTTAAGGTGCTTTCACACCTTAGGGTGAGTGGGAACTTCCTTTAAATATTATATTGAAAAACCACTAGAAGGGGGGTGAATAGGGTTTTATAATAATGTTAACAATAATTTAACTCAAACAACCACAGTTGAGATAATGAGAAGGAGGCAAGGTGTTTAGAGTGGTTCCACCTTTAGCAAAAACTAAAGGAGTCAGTCCACTACCCAATTGTTTCCAATTGGGATTTTGAAAGTATTTAATTTTATTACCTCGCAAGGATGTTACATAAAATTACAACACTTTCACCACCCTTTGGACAGCCTTCACCTTGAAGTAGTCTCACCAACCTCGAAGCAGCCTTCCTTAAAGTAACTTCAAGCTCCCCCTTGAAGTAGCCTTCCTCTTGAAGTAGCTTCTCGTTGAGACAACCTTCTTGAAGTAGTCCAAAGTCCTACTTCTCCACTGAGAATACCCTTCTCCACCTGAGAAGATAAACCATCTCCAATCTGCAGCCTTCAACCCTAGGAGTATTAAGGAGAGTACAAACAATAAGAAGGAACAAGAAGGAAAATGGAAATTACAATTACCGTTGTAGCACAAGGCTTGATTTCCTATATCAAGCATTTTGATCTCCTAACCAATGTATATGAAAGTGTAAGTGCTGTGGGTAGGAGATGCTAGCATATAGGACATGAAATTAGAGCAATGGAAATGAGTAGCAAATGTTGGAATTGCTCAATTGCTCACAATAAAGATTGCCAATCACAAGTAATATGCTCAAGTGTTGCACAAGTGTGTGTTGGGTGTCCTAAGGCATGTCCTATTTATAGGAATGGCCTATGAGTGCTTAGGGACATTTTAGACACTTTCTAGGGGGTTCTTAGTGCTTAACTAGTGCTTAACTAGCCATTAGGTATCCACTAATTGCTTTAGCAACAACTAGTTAATTAATCCTGAAAAGTGCCGACAGAGATAGTCTCGGTCGAGGAATTGTCGACCGAGGGGCAGTCTGGAGAAAGTGTGTATAACATTCTATTCCAACTCCCAACTACCTTATTTGTTGTATCTAACGGCTACTTGGGTCATTCTCGATTGAGGAGATTGTCGATCGAGAGTGTCTCGGTCGAGAAGTTTATCGACTGAGAATGACTCTGTTTCAATTTTTTAAACTATGTACTAAGTGTGTGTATCAGTGTGCAGTTGTGACACTATTGTAGGGGATGACCTATCTAAGTGTTTTGATTGGCTAGGGAAGATCTAAACGCTTGATTTACATGATGTCTAAGTACTTGTACCTTATATACTTGTACAAGTTTTTACATTTGATTACAATCATGAAATTAAGACATTTTGAGCATATAGATCTTCCAAGGATTTGTCATCCACCTAGTTCCTGCAACACTCAAGTAGCACGTTAGATCCTCAAGAATGAAATGTTTTTCATCATCAAAACAAAGGGATTATAATAATGTCCAATTTAGCCAACAATCTCCCCCTTTTTGAAGATGACAAACATTTCCAAAATATAAAATAAGGAAATGTAAATCATGAGTTTCATACCTGAAGCTTACCTTTTGTAGTCATTCTCTTGTTTGCAAGTGTGTGCTGGCTAAATGATCATGAAACTCATTCTATTGTATATTTTTGATTTATTTTCTCCCCCTTTGTCATTTCAAAAAGATAACCAAGATAATCATTAAGTATGACTTTTATCACTCCCCCTTAATTTGATAATTATATGCTCCCCCTTAATAAGATATTCAGTTTTAAGAGCAAGGGATGCAAACCACTTATTGTCAAATTTAGCCACAATTTATTTCTCAATCATTTGTAAAGGATGTTAAGCCTTGAAATTATATGAGATTCTTTAAGATTCATGTCATATGTGTTTTGATTTCTCATCCATTTTACAAGGGATGTTAAGCCCTGAAAATGACATGAGATCCATTTAAGCTCATGATTGATACATATATTGATTTCTCATCCATTTTACAAGAGCTGTTAAGCACTAAAAATGACATGAGAATCCTTTAAGCTTATAGTAGAGTACATGAATGTATCTCTAACCAAATACACAGGATGTTAATCCCTGGTTTGTTTAGAGAATTCCATTATATTCATACATATTGTAGGCTCCAAAATTACTTTAAGGATACTAAGGTCATAACTAGCCTCAAATTTTCTTTATGATGTTTACAAAATTTTGTAATCTCCTTCTTAATCTTATAGTCAAGATAGTTTTTGTGAGCTCCCCCTTAATCTTATAATCATGATAATTTAAGGATTCTAAGGTTACAATAAGTATTAGATCAAAATGAGTTAACCTTTTATGAGAACTATGTACTAAGATCTTGTTTTCAATATATTAAGATTAAGTGCAAGAAAATGATTTACAATTAAGAATTTTGTCAAGCTTATTTTAGGTCGACCTTGACTTCGACCATGGCGCCCCTTGGTCAAACTTGATTTCAACCAAGAGGCCATTTTTGCAACTTTACAGTTTAAGCATTCTTATTGAATTACACATTTATGTTAATATATGTGAAACATAAAGTCTTTATGTAATATGATCAAATGTATGTCAATTTGAAGCACTTTGAGTGATACCTATTTTGAAGAAGTTTTATCAATTGAAAACTTAATATAGGCATCACAATGCAGTCTTTGTTCTTGATTTTCTTAAGAAGATTTTCAGAATGTATGTGCTTCGTGAAATAAGGAATTTTGATATCCACAATGATTGTTTTTCTTGCAAAAAGGCATTTGAGCTACATCTACAACATGTTCAATCATAGCAAGAATTCAACTTTCAATCATTTATTTATAAGCAATATAAGAATTTTAGTATCTTGCTCTTGATTTTGATTATAATATATTTTAAATGTGGCATTGAAATAGCTCTTTATCTTAAACATATTTCTTATTTCTAGATTAACTCTTTAGAATCAATCATACTTAAGTATAAATTAAGAACAAGTTTTATATCTCAAGTCCTTAAAAATCAATATTTGCTTTTGATTACTTAGAACAAACAGCTAGATAAGACATTCTTGTTCTAAGAAACAAACTATTTAGCTTGCCATAGTGTCATCTAGTAAAGATCATTTATAAGATGATACAAGCTATGAACGCAATAATCATTATTTATCATGTCATGATGCAGTTGTGCCATAGAGTTTTATTGTTATGCAAAATGGCATTTTCAATGATAACATCGTCTTTGTATGTAATGAGATGAATCACAATGATCATTTTGAAAGAAATTTCCATTCATGGTTTGTATATATAGATCAAAGATTATTATAGGCAAACCAAGTAAAAGATGAAACACTATGATCATGGTGAAACAGTAAAGGTATATCCATAATTATGATAGAATAATAGAAGCATATCCATAATTTCTTGAAATACAATGATGATGATCATTTAAAAGCAATTTTCAAGACACATGGTTTTTATATGGATAGACCAAGGAATACTTAGGACAAACCATGTGGATTGTGATAAAACAGTAATTTCCTTGATTAAACCATTCATGGTTCATATTTTCAGTTTTAAGCCAAACCATGTAGGAGATTATAGCAATTAAAAATGAACTTGCAATCTATACTATTTTTGTATTGATTCATTTTGCAAGAAGGCATGTTCAATTTTAGATTGCAAAAAGTATACAAGTTTGATAAAAGTATATTTAATAAGTCACAATGCAAGCTTAAAGAATTTGTCTCCAAGATTCATTCTTGATCTGCAAATTAAATCAATCATTAATAGCAAATTGATAGCAAACTGGATCAATTAAACAGGTTCAGCAGAACTTGATTCGGTCGAACTATTCTTCGATCGAATTTATCTCGGTCGACATTTTTCTCGACCGAGAATGCTATTGTTTGTACAGGTTTTATTAGATTGTTGCAAGCTTAAAAAATAGTAACCTGCTCAGTCGACTAATTCTCGACTGACAATGTTCTCGGTCGAACATTTTCTCGACCGAGAATGTTTATGTATCATTTTTCAGTAATTATTTGCAAGTAAAACATAGATCACTTTCAATTCAATTATGCAATTTAAAACTCAGTTTAGTTGATATAAAACATTTAAGTATCAAAGTAACATTTGAGTCAAATCTCAACTAATTAGATTCAAATTTCTAGGTTTTACGAACTTAAACTAAAACAAGTTATTAAAGATGTGTCTCCGCAGGTTTATATAAAAATGTGTATTTTCAAGTTAGAAATTTTAATTACTGAATCAATTTGTTATCTCATTATGTTAAGTTGAGATAGACATGAAGATATACAATTTAGAGTCTTTGGTCATATCTCAACTTAATTTAATCTATTTAGTTTGGGGTTTTTGGAACCCATACCAACTCAACATCCTTTTTCTTGTAAGGACATGAGAAGGAATAATGTCCAAGACGCAAACAATAATGGCAACATATAGAATCAATCTCATTTCTCTTTTTATGAGTTTGATCTTGATTATTCTTGGGTACATATGTATACCTGCCTTTAGGTACATAGATTGAGTCTTTGGCACTTGAGTCCTTCCCCCACTAGGTTTTTGATAGGATTTTCCTTTAGGCTTGTAACCTAGTCCTCTTCTTCCAATTTGACCATGAGAATCATTTAAGATCTTATCAAGAACATCATTGCTTCTTAAGCTACTAACTTCTTGTTGTAACTTAGCAATCTCATCTATTCTCCTTTTGATATCTAACTTTGCTTGATCTAGATTAGATACTAAAGAATCTCTTTCTTTCACAATAGTAGCATAATCTAGATGATTGCATAGGATTGGTTGTTTTTGAAGATCATTAATTTGGGCTTACAAGTTTATCTTTTCTAGAGAGAGAAGATTGCAATTTGCCTCTATTGATTTCAGCTTAATATCATGGTCTTTAATAGCTAAGTTTAATGTCTCCTTAAGATCTTCATTTTGATATGTGAGAGCAAGAAGATTAGCATGTAACTCATCATTTGCTTTATTAGATTTCTTTAATTTCTTCTTGCACTCAATATATTTATCATGTGTTTCTTGTAGGCTAGCAATTAGATCTTATTTTGATAAATCAAAAAGGCTTACCTCTTCTTCTTCTTCACTTATTGTAGCAATAAGGTATTCTTTATGCTTATCTTCCTTCTTTAACCTCCATGGACAGCTAGGTGTTGTGTGCCTTGTTCCTAAGCACCAATTACAGCTTGTTGAAGATTGGTCCATGCTTTTCCTTTGCTTGCGGTTGTAGACACCACCACCCTTCATTCTTCAAGACTCGATTAGAGCTCCTAGAAGCCTGCTCTGATACCAAATGAAAAACCACTAGAGGGGGGTGAATAGGGTTTTATAATAATTTTAATAATAACTTAACTCAAACAACCACAATTGAGATAATGAGAAGGAGGCATGGTGTTAAGAGTGGTTCCACCTTTAGCAAAAACTAAAGGAGTCAGTCCACTACCCAATTGTTTCCAATTGGGATTTTGAAAGTATTTAATTTTATTACCTTGCAAGGATGTTACATAAAATTACAACACTTTCACCACCCTTTGGACATCCTTCACCTTGAAGTAGTCCCACCAACCTCGAAGCAGCCTTCCTTGAAGTAACTTCAAGCTCCCCCTTGAAGTAGCCTTCCTCTTGAAGTAGCTTCCCGTTGAGACAGCCTTCTTGAAGTAGTCCAAAGTCCTCCTTCTCCACTGAGAAGACCCTTCTCCACCTAAGAAGATAAACCCTCTCCAATCTGCAGCCTCCAACCCTAGGAGTAGCAAGGAGAGTACAAACAATAAGAAGGAACAAGAAGGAAAATGGAAATTACAATTACCGTTGTAGCACAAGGCTTGATTTCCTATATCAAGCGTTTTGATCTCCTAACCAATGTATATGAAAGTGTAAGTGTTGTGGGTAGGAGATGCTAGCCTATAGGACACAAAATTAGAGCAATGGAAATGAGTAGCAAATGTTGGAGTTGCTCAATTGCTCACAATAAAGATTGCCAATTGCAAGTAATATGCTCAAGTGTTGCACAAATGTGTGTTGGGTGTCCTAAGGAATGTCCTATTTATAGGAATGGCCTATGAGTGCTTAAGTACATTCTAGACACTTTCTAGGGGGTTCTTAGTGCTTAACTAGCCGTTAGGTATCCACTAATTGCTTTAGTAACGGCTAGTTAATTAATCCTGAAAAGTGCAGACAAAGATAGTCTCGGTCGAGGAATTGTCGACCGAGAGTCATGTCGGTCAAAGTTTTTGTCGACCGAGGGACAGTATGGAGCAAGTGTGTATAACGTTCTATTCCAACTCCCAACTATCTTGTCTTCTGTGTCTAACGGCTACTTGGGTCATTCTCGGTCGAGGAGATTGTCGACCGAGAGTGTCTCAGTCGAGAAGTTTGTCGACCGAGAATGACTCTGTTTCAATGTTTTAAACTATGTACTAAGTGTGTGTATCAGTGTGCAGTTGTGACACTATTGTAGGGGATGACCTATCTAAGTGTTTTGATTGGCTAGGGAAGATCTAAACACTTTATTTACATGATGTCTAAGTACTTGTACATTATATACTTGTACAAGTTTTTATATTTGATTACAATCATGAAATTAAGACATTTTGAGCATATAGATCTTCCAAGGATTTGTCATCCACCTAGTTCCTGCAACACTCAAGTAGCACGTTAGATCCTCAAGAATGAAATGTTTGTCATCATCAAAACAAAGGGATTACAATAATGTCCAATTTAGCCAACATATATTGCACGAAAATTGGTTAAATCATCCATAATCATTAATTGCTTAGTATGTGACTACAGACCTTGAATTGTGTGTTTGATCTAAGTTGTTGCAAAATGATATGAAACAGATTCTTCCTCTATTTGGATGAATTTCAGATGATAAAATCATATTAGAAATGTATACAATACATCCTAATGAGAATTCCCTAAGTATTCGCAGAGGTTATAAGAGTAAACTAAAATATAGGGAATTTGTCTATGACTGAAATTGATGTATAATTAAATAGAGAAATTTGTTTATCTGGATTCCCTTGGTTATGAATGATTGTTTATCTGAATTCATAGTACATATATGTCAGATACTATCTTGGATTTATTTAAGGTGAATAGTGTTTGTTTGATATCTCAGTAAAGAGGGTGAAACCCTATATGCGAGGAAAGTTGGATATTTGTGAATAGATATCGTGAAATCCATTTGAACGGATTTTATTGACATGATAGACTTTATTTATTCAATTTTATTTTTGATGCATGTTATCTCACTGAATGGCATGGAAACCTAAATTCAGCTCAGTTCTAAGGTTTCATACATATATTGATTTTATATGATTTGTTGATAGTAGTCTTTATTCAGTGAATGTTTATGTCGCATGAAATCCTTATGAGAGCTATGTGATAAGTGAATGAGGTAAATGAAACCCTAAGGATAGGGTGTTCAATGAATTAAGCATTTTGATTACCATGTTCTCAGTATGAGATGCACAACCCAGGATTTGGGTCAACGTGCACATTTTCCAAAAAATTGCAAATAATTTATGGGTGCAAATGACGATTACTCATATGCCAAGTAATTAGATCTCATAAGTATATTAAGATGCTTAATTTCATGATTCTAATGTATAAGCGCCAAATGGACATGTATTATGTTTATTTAAGTATTTCAGTTTGCATGCATGTATAGTATGTTGATTATTGAGTATATTATAGTGTTTTGAGTATACTGCTCAGCCAAGTTTAGAATGATATACATGTTGTATTATAACTTCAAATAAGTAGACATGACACCATAGAGATACCAGAGTCAAGTATAAGTAAGAGAAAGGTACAATGTAGAAAGAGCTTACTAGGAATAATAAAATAATAGACTTAAGAGCCCTGAACACTGTAGAATCCCTATGAGAGGTCTGCGCCTTAGGGATGAAACGAACTAACCCTGGCGATGCGTCCAGTATACGGTGGTCAGAACGTACCTACATGTGGTACGGGGGACGAAGCCATAGTGGAAGTCTCCTTAAATTACAGAATGTAGTGTCCAACATCAACCAGAGATCTTGGTGGCACTAGAGTACAGTAAAATCCAATAGGTGGCTTGACTCTCTGCTTGTGTGATCAGGTTAGAGGAGGAGTCCGGTTTTTACGGCATAATAGATGTGCCGAGGCCAGAGAGCCATTTTCCTGTTGCAGACCAGAGAGTAGTCAGACTTAGCATTCCAAGGTGTGTCCTCTAAGTCTTGTATGGTGAGATCGTAGTTTGCTATGAGTCTTCATATGTAGAGTAAACTGCATATGATCAGGGCATAAGATAAAATATGTTCATATAGGTTTAAAGAGTTTCTTATAAGTTAGAAAGGCTAAGAAAGATTCGAGTACAGTTTCCCAGCAATTATTCTTTGTATGTTACTGAATTATTAGTTCTCGTTGAAATTAATCAAGCATGCTCATATATTGATTTACTCTTGTTGATATCTAGAGTATCCTACCATATTTATGATTGTCAATGATCAATCTCTTTAAATCTTACTGTTGTTATAATTGATATCAGTTGCTCAAAAGTATATCTATAATTATATCAGTGCTTTAGATTGTTTTTTTGAAGTACTCGTTCACTGAGCGAGTAGGCTCACCCCTCTACTCACAATTTTTAGGGAAACCACGTAGACTTGAAGAAGGTCAAAGCATCAGAGTAGATCTACCACATGATTTAAGTATGAGATTAGTTAAGTTCATTCAGTCCATGTCACTCTAGGTCCTAGTATAGATGTGAGAGTGTTGTAAGTAATGTCCTAGGTCTTCCCCAGGGCGATTTTGTGATCGCCTAGGTTTTCCCCAGGGCGACGGTCGGCGGCTTGGGGGGAGGGGGCTTCCAGTTGCCGGTGTGCGCCGCCCTTTTCCCCCTAGGCCCTTTCCTCGCTCGTCTTGCTTGGATCGTCCTTGGAGGAGCCGTCGCCTGATCTCTTGTGGGGTTCTGAACCCTGGCAGCGCCGTTGGTCGCAGATCGTGAGGTCTGGCTCTTCAGCAGTGCTGGTTGAGGTTCTCTGGCATCTGGGTGTGCTCTGCTTCCCCGTCCCTGGCCTCTGCGAAGCTCAGGCATGGTCTTCCCCCTCTCATCCTGGTTGTGGCGGGCTCCTCCCTTCTTCTCTTTTCCTCTGTTTTTGTGTATGTGTCTTTGTGGTCACGACTGGCTTTGGCATGGCGGGGCTTAGGGGTGCCTCAATGGCTGTCTCACTGGTGCTTGAGGATTCTCGAGGGTTCTCGACTGGTGAAGGACACCTCCTTCTATTTTGCTTGTCTCCTTTTTGTCTTGAGCTTAGTCTTGAGTGGGGGGAAGGCGACAGGTCGGTTGTGGTGGTGGGGGTTTCCTTGAGTAGTCCTCCCTCATTTCCTTTCTCTTGTCTGTTGTTGCGCTGGTTGTACAGTGGTTTTTGTGCTATCTGGCTTTCACCGTCCTCTGCTCTTGATGTCGTCTATCTATTTGTTTTATTTCCTTTTTGATGTTGTTTTCGTGTGTGTTGTGTTTTGTTGCTTAGTGTTTCTTCTTTTATGTTTGGTCTGGACAAGTCTTTTGTTCTTAATCCTTGTCCTGTCTTGTGGTGTCTTAGTAGTGGTCATGCTCTACTAGTCAGTCTATGGAAAGGTTATGGTGCCTATCAAGACTTTTTTTCCAGTGTCTTTGGTTTTAGTAGATGGAGTTTCATCTATACAAGTGATACCCTTAATTGTGGAAGAATTCCGATTGAAAGCTGCTTGGTCCAGCTTGATGGGGAGGAATTCAGGCATAAGCATCACTTTTTTATCCGATTAAACTTGTATAATGATTGTATACCTATTTCTACTAGGCTACCAACTTTACTTGGATCTTTTGTCTTTGTAGATGCCGTATGGCTTTTTTAATATGATGACTATGTTTGCCTTCAAAAAAAAAGTAATGTCTTGTATCTTTGTTTCCTTAATAAGAGAGAATGTATCTGATTATCATGTTGTATGTACCTGAGAATGAATGTATGGATGTGTATCGTTTATGTTTAGATCATATTAAAGAAATTAATGTTTTGATTCCCTTGTAAAGTTAGTTTATGTGGTTCAATGCGAGAAAACAAAGAGTTTGAAAAATAAGAAGAAATTAAGGGTGATCTTTATATTATGTTAAATCCTCAATTTATGCCCTAATCTCATGATTAATGGTAATTGTGAGACCGGGGCATAACATCTTGGTATCAGAGCTTAGGCTAAGTTGTCAGGGACCATTAGGATAGAAAGCTAGAGTTATAAGTGTAGCAGATAGGTAGTAATGTGTCTTTAGCTCTGGGAGGTCTGAGTATTTAGATACCCTGGCCTGGTATCTGAATACTTAGATTGACTACTATCAAGCTACTCTGTCTATTCTTCTCTGGATGCCCTGGTCAGGTATGTAGAGGAAGGATGGGATAGAGAGAAACCCTAGAAATTTTAGGGTCAGGAGACCAAAAAGTAATGAAGGAGTAAGAGATTAAACATAGAATGTGATACAACTCTTGTTTTATATTGCTTGTTTGATTGGATATCAATAGAAATGCTCTTATATGTATGAATTCAGATTATCGGTTTGTAGAATATATATGGTTCTTTATTATTGTTGTGTATCATGAAGTGATTCAGTTATTGTTTATATTTTTTGTATCAAGTAGACTAGAAATGATCTTTGAATGAGCCTTCCTAAGTGGATAAGTTTTCTTCCACACATTTGAGATGAATAGGAGTTGACTAATCCTGAATAGCTCTTGGCTTTAGGACTTTAGGTTCGGCCTGGTCCGGATGGCAGGATGCATTACTGGGATCTAATGGCTCCTATTAAAAATATAATAAGAGTAGACTCTAGATAAATTAGACCCACATCATAGTGAGAATGTACATACACTAATATGTTGAAACATATGGGAAAGATTAGAATAATTAAGAATCAATTGGAACTGATATCTAAGATCCAACTTTGGGGCCTCATATGAGAAACCCTTAATTGGGAATAAAGGAACACGGCATAAGGTTCAGATTAAGTTTAATGATTGGTATTATATGAACTCTAAATATGAAATGTGGAAAAGATATGAGAAAAGTATGTAAGGACCAAGATAGTAAGAATCAATCATGAGGAATGGACTATATAATCGAGTACAATGTTTTTATGTACTCCAAAGCAAAGGGAAAATAGAAGAATAGAGTTAAGTAAATAAGTAAATATAAGTGAAGAGTCTTCATAAGAGTTAAAGTAAAGAGAATTAGATGAACATGCAAATCATAAGACTAGGATAAAAAACTAAGTTAAAACAAAGATAAATGTTGGAAATGATGAGCTTGATTAAGGAATGAGGGTTATGATATAATTGAGAGCATGGAATGTATACCTTTATTAATAAGTTTAATACATTCATCCTTACTACCTTTGGATTCTAAGTCTTTATAGAGCAACAAACTAGTTTCTAAAAGAAGAACAAAAGTGTAGCTAAATAAATGAATAAGTCATACAAAGGTAGACTATATTTAGAAAGGAAAAACTTGATTGAAAGAGAAACTAAGTTTGACCCATGCATGAGCTGTTTGATTTAAAATGAAGGATATGTAATGTATTAAACATGAGGTGAAACTAGTAGAGAGATTTTTGATTTAGAATATCAACTTCACATTAGTAGAAGGGTAAAAGGAAATATATGTAACATGGTATACATGATCATACACATAAAAGAAGCAACATGATCATAAGAGAAAATTAGAAGTTAAAGATGGCATGTAGAATAGTAGTATATGGTAAGGGGATTATGGAAAGTAAAGAAGGGTTTGAAACATAATGGAGTAATATATATTATAAAAGAAAGAGGTTGTGAGATTCAAGAAAATGCTAATTATTCAAGTATTCTTGTTGATAATTAATTAAACCTACATATGAGAAATGTATTATTGAATGTTTGAAGATAAGAATTCTAAGTCTCAAATCATCTTCTCTTTGATATATTCCTTAATGAAAGCAATATGGGAATGAAGTGATAAGAAAATGAATCATATATGATGCATAACCACCATGGTAGAAACATCTAGTGAATGTAATAATGACATACAATATGAAAATGAAACCCTAGAAGGGTAAATTGAGAATGTAATCTATCTGAATGACCAAGTAAGAGAAAGGAAATTTAATTGATTAGATAAGGAAGACTTTAGTAAAACTTGTGAGGTCCAAAGTTTGACTTTCAAATTAAGGGAGAAAAGTCACATCACAATAACGTCATGCTACTGATAAGGACCAAACCCTAGAATGTTTAGAGTTGTAGTAGTTCAAGGGATGTCACTGGTGATTTGACATTGAATACTAGCATATCTATAAAACAAGATCATGAAATTTGCACTATGAGAAGTAAACTAGCACTGATAGTAATCCATGGTTTAAAGATAGCTAATCTGAAAGGTAGATAAACAATATGGAAATGATTTAGACCAAAGAATAAGATATAAATTTGAAATGTAACAAGCGTGTTTTGAACAAAAGGAGAAATACAATATGAGTGAAGTGCAATATGAGATAAATTCTTGCAGTGATAGAAAGAATGATGAATAATATATGTGTACCTTGTATGTTTCAATTTTAGGAATGTTTAATCTACATAATTAAAATGAGAAGGATAAGTAGCAAAAAGTAAGTAGTAGTGAATGAGGAGAGAGATAAGAGATAACAATGGCTTTTAGTAATATGTGAATTTGTTTTTAGAAGTATAATTTGTTGAAGGTATACTAAGGGATGTAAATTTGTTTTACAAATGATTTCAGTTATACATGTGCAAGCAATATGTTAATTAAAGATGTATGATAGTTTAAGTCATTCATACCAGTAATCCATCTTAGTATTGTACAATTGTGGTATGGTGATATGGGTTGAATGATGATGGAACAAATGAAGGGTTACCCAGAATAAGGTAGTCTTACCTATTCACTCATGTGAATAGAAGGGATGATAACCATATTGTATTGATATGTAACCCTAATGAGGTATAGCTTGTTATACCTAGCTTTAATATAACTAAGTGATGGTAATTGGGTATTAATAGTCCTTGAATGACTAATACAATCATGGAGTACTTTGTTACTGTTGTTGAAACCCTAGTATGCTATAACCTGATGGTTACACATTGAATTATGTGTGGGTTCATACTTGAGAATAATATGGAATGTGATAGTAATGCTTCACCTTATGCATCCATGATGCAATGGGGATGACGTGAGTAGTATTGTAAATTGTTGTTGAATCTAGTCTTCCAACTCATGACTGATTTGCTATTTGAGTAGCACAATAGTAATATTTAAAACAACATGGTGAACTCTCTTTTGTGACTCAAAGATAATATAAAACAATAGTACATATTGAGCCGTATGAATTGAGATGGTTGGATCAAATTATCAATGTTGAGGTAACACCTCAAGAGTATGAAAATATTGAAATGGTTGCTTCTTTATCTACTCTATGATTGATTGTGGCATAGAGAATTTGTTTGTTATTATGTAGAACTATTTTAACATGTTGTGATTAGAAAATAAATAAAGGACTTAACATTGAAAACTACATTCAAGTATAAAATACAAGAATGTAATGACATGTAAGATTTCAGAAGCTTAAAATAAACTTTTTTTTGGAAAATTGGGTAAGTATATTCCAAAAACCCCCAAAAGGGGGACAAAGTTACAAGTCACACCCTAACATGTGACTACAAGCTTAAAATAAACTTTGAATATACTTTGTTTGCGTATTTATGTTTCGGGGATGAAACTTTTTAAGGGGGTGAGAATTGTAATGACCACATTTGTGCTTAATTGGTAAACTAGGGTTTACCTGAATGATTACATGCTTGATTAGATTGAACATCATTTAGACTTGATTAATGATAGTAAAACCTAAGAAGAAA
Source organism: Alisma plantago-aquatica (assembly GCA_963693085.1). Lineage (NCBI taxonomy): Eukaryota > Viridiplantae > Streptophyta > Magnoliopsida > Alismatales > Alismataceae > Alisma > Alisma plantago-aquatica. Next base: position 1,387,719,654 of record OY856411.1, read on the forward strand.
CTCTAACTATGATTTTATTTTGAAGAATTAGGGTTTGAGAAATGTAAACCCTAATCGGCAAAAATTAGGGTTTTGATAGTACATGAATATGGAATTTGATCAGGATAGCAATGTGGTAAATGATTGTTCATATTTTCTAAAAAAAAATTATTTAATTGAATTTTGGATATGATATGGATAACTCAATCATGCATATTGGAGAAAAATTTCAGAATATTTGAGTGTTCTTTGAATGTGGTTTTCGGTCAAACTATACTTTGACCAAAATGTTGACATAGTGCTTTTCAGCAATGTAGTATTTTAATTTTAGTTATTTATTGGTAACTCCAAATGATCTTAAATTTTAATTTAAGATCTGATACTTAATCATAAACAACATGTAAAATTTTCATAATTTTTGGATGCGTTTAGACCTTATCAGTAGATGAATTATAGTAATATTTTTATGACAGAAAATTCAGTTGAAATAAGAGAAAGTATAGTGAGGGGTCAATGTGCAATTGACCCAAGCAGCTCAATTGCTCTATATGGTCAACCTAACACACAAGGAGCTCTCATAATTTTTTATTCAATCTATAGAAATGAAATCCTAGAGAGAGAGGGAGAGTTAGGGTTTGAGAGGAGAAAGTGATGAAGATGTTGACCTAGGGTTTTACACTCCGAGGAATGATGAAATCATGTAAGTTTAACTTCTTTGGATATAGTTTCATGGTGAATCTTTTCTCACATGTCAAAATTCTTTCCCTCCTCTGATTTGATCCAAAATGGTATCAAAACTTCCCCTTTTCTCACTATATCTTCATACTCCCTCATTTTTAGGGTTTCTGAGTTGAAAGGAAGAAGAATCGGGTGAATTACTAGGGATTTGATATGAGATCGAGATTTTCAGGGATGAGCTGCATTTTTAAGGTGTTTTCAAACCTTAGGGTGAGTGGGAACTTCCTTTAAATAGTATATCACACGAAAATTGGTTAAATCATCCATAATCTTTAATTTCTTAGTATGCGACTATAAACCCTGAATTGTGTGTTTGATCTAAGTTGTTGCAAAATGATATGAAATGGATTCTTCCTCTATTTGGATGAATTTCAGATGATAAAATCATATTATAAATGTATACAATACATCCTAATGAGAATTCCCTAAGTATTCCCAGAGGTTATAAGAGTAAATTGATATATAGGGAATTTGTTTATGACTGAAATTGTTGTATAATTAAATAAAGAAATTTATTTATCTAGATTCCCTTGGTTATGAATGATTGTTTATCTGAATTCATAGTACATATATATCAGATACTGTCCTGGATTTTATTTAAGGTGAATAGTGTTTGTTTGATATCTCAGTAAAGAGGGTGAAACCCTAGATGCGAGGAAAGTTGGATATTTGTGAATATATATCGTGAAATCCATTTGAATGGATTTTCTTGACATGATAGACTTTATTTATTCAATTTTATTATTGATGTATGTTATCTCACTGAATGGCATGGAAACCCAAATTCAGCTCAGTCTAAGGTTTCATACATATATTAATTTTATATGATTTGTTGATAGTAGTCTTTATTCAGTGAATGTTTATGTCGCATGAAATCCTTATGAGATCCATGTGATAAGTGAATGAGGTAAATGAAACCCTAAGGATAGGATGTTCAATGAATTAAGCATTTTGATTACAATGTTCTCAGTATGAGATGCACAACCCAGGATTTGGGTCGATGTGCATGTTTTCCAAGAAAGTGCAAATAATTTATGGGTGCAAATGATGATTACTCGTATGCCAAGTAATTAGCTCTCATCAGTACATTAAGATGTTTAATTGCATGATTCTAGTGTATAAGAACCAAATGGACATGCATTATGTTTATTTAAGTATTTTAGTCTTCCTACATGTATAGTATGTTGATTACTCAGTATATTACAGTGTTTTGAGTATACTGCTCGGCCAAGTTTAGAATGATATACATGTTGTATTATAACTTCAAATAAGTAGACGCGACACAATAGAGATACCAGAGTCAAGTATAAGTAAGAGAAAGGTACAATGTAGAAAGAGCTTTCTAGGAATAATAAAATAATAGACTTAAGAGCCCTGAACACCGTAGAATCCCAATGAGAGGTCTGTGCCTTAGGGATGAAACGACCTAACCCTAGCGGTACGTCCAGTATACGGGGGTCAGAACATACCAACAGGTGGTATGGGGATGAAGCCCTAGTGGAAGTCTCCTTAAATTACAGAATGTAGTGTCCAACATCAACCAGAGATCCTGGTGGCACTAGAGTACAGAAAAAGCCAATATGTGGCTTGACTCTCCGCCTCTGTGCTCAGGTTAGAGGAGGAGTCTAGTTTTTACTACATAATAGATGTGCCGAGGCTAGAGAGCCATTTTCCTATTGGAGACGAGAGAGTAGTCAGACTTAGCATTCCCGGGTGTGTCCGCTAAGTCTTGTACGGTGAGATCGTAGTTTGCTACGAGTCTTCATATGTAGAGTACATTGCATATGATCAGGGCATAAGCTAAAATATGTTCATATAGGTTTAAAGAGTTTCTTATAAGTAAGAAAGGCTAAGAAAGATTCGAGTACAGTTTCCCAGCAATTATTCTTTGTATGTTTCTGAATTATTAGTTCTCGTTGAAATTAATCAAGCATGGTCATATATTGATTTACTCTTGTTGATATCTAGAGTATCTTGCCATATTTATGATTGTCAATGATCAATCTCTTTAAATCTTACTGCTATTATAATTGATATCATTTGCTCAAAAGTATGTCTGCAATTATATTAGTGCTTTAGATTGTTTCTTTGAAGTACTCATTCACTAAGCGAGTAGGCTCACCCCTCTACTCACAATTTTTAGGGAAACTACGTGAACTTGAAGAAGGTCAAAGCATCAGAGTAGATCTACCACATGAGTTAAGTATGAGATTAGTTAAGTTCAGTCGGTCCCTGTCACTCTAGGTCCTAGTATATATGTGAGAGTGTTGTAATTAATGTCTTGTATCTTTGTTTCCTTAATAAGAGAGAATGTATCTGATTATCATGTCGTATGTACCTGAGAATGAATGTATGGATGTGTATCGTTTATGTTGAGATCATATTAAAGAAATCAATGTTTTGATTCCCTTGTAAAGTTATTTTATGTGGTTCAATGTGAGAAAACAAAGAGTTTGAAAAAGAAGAAAAAATTAAGGGTGATCTTTGTATTACGTTAAATCCTCAATTTATGTCCTAATCTCATGATTAATGGTAATTATGAGATCAGGGTGTAACAAGGTAAATATATATTGACATCCTCCTACTATTATGAGGTAAATAGTACATGTAGGCCCAATTCCATACATCTAGAGTAGAGTTGCAACTCACTCCTCTATCTAATATGTAATTTATGTCTAACACATTTACATATTTTTACAACAATACTAGTTGTAAGGCCCCTAAACTTTCTTAATGAGTTGAATAAGCATAATTATCATAATTTAATTCTTATAACCCTAATATAACTTTGTGATATGATTTTAAATAATAAGACAATATTAAGTTTCAAATTTGGTCCAATTTGGACACAGTTTGAGCAAGTTATGCAATTTTATGCAGATTTTGGACTTTTATGCAATTTACCCAATTGAGAGGTTTTCTTTGTAATTTATCACTTGTATTATGTTCCTCGGATACTATCTCATCATTATTGAGCTTTCTGAGACATGGGGCACCTATTTAAACCTTGGTTTGAAGGTGTTTGCTCCAAGGGTATTTTGGGGTTTACCCCTTCATGGATGAGCTACCTTTAGTAGCTATCAACTAATGAATTATTTGATTGGCTGGGAAATTCAAAAAAGGAAAGATAAGAAGGTATATACAGATGGTGAGGTATCTGCTTGTGTGTGTGCTTGTATATTCTTAATAAATTAAGGCCATGGACACTTAGATAGATACTAGAACATCAACTTTTCTTTTTCTTTATCTTAAAGTTTCATATACTTATCCCCAAGCACCAAAACGAGCCATTTTATCTCCACCACTTCCCTCCTTCTCCCAACCTCATTCTCCCTCTGTGCTTATGTGAATTTTCCTATCCAAGGAAGAAGAAAGTGGGGACCTTCTTGGAAAAAGGATCTAGGGTTGCAATTGACTTCCTTTTAGGGTTTAAAAAGCTTCCTTCTAGTGATCTTGACCCAAAAGAGTAAGAATTTCCTTCTTTCCTCCATTTATTTCTTTTTTATCCTTCCTCCTACCTTTCTCCAGGTCAGAACCTTTCTGTTCCATGGTATAAATTTCTCTAAAGCTTTAAAACTCTACCTTTCTTACTCATTATGCTTAGGGTTTGCTCATTTGATGAAGAAAGGTGCTAGATGGAGGAGTTCACAACTTATGCTTGGATTTTCTACCCAACCTGCTCGTGTTTTCTTATGTGTGGGATTTCATCTTCTCATTATAGGAAAGATTTATAACTTGCTCCACGTTTATTGCTTACCATAAGCTTGCTAGATCATGTTCTTGCTTGAAAATGATGATCCATGCACTAAAAAGCTATGCTTGACTTGAATTTTGATTTTTATAATATTCCCTGTTCTGATTTCAGTTCTAGATGAACCTGTGATCATTTGTACGTTATTCCTAAAGTATAATATGACTTGGATCAGGTTGGTTTGACAACCTATAGTGCTAAGCACCTATCAACCAATGGTCAATTTTAGGGTTTTAAGTTGATTTCTTCTATAAACCCATGACCCGACGATGGTACAATTGCAACAACCCTATGGTGTTGTCTTTATGACAACTAATGGTGGTGACCAAGGGTGTCAACTGACATTCACCCCCTTAGGTCATCTTTTGTCCTAATTAGAAGCTTAGTGATTAACAACTAAATACCCTAATGATGCTATTAATCAATGGTGATATTAGTCTAATATTCGATGGTGATTGTAAAAAATATAGTGTTGATCTAACAACCTATGGTGACTCAATGGTCACTAATGATGGTGAATCAGGTCTCCAAAACCTATGGTGAAGTTAATCATATAGTTACATCATCAATTAAGCCTTATACCAATGGTTTCTTGGGTCACTTAATGCAATGGTTGGACCTATACTGTAATTGATGGTTTTAACATATGAACTTGACCCAATGGTCAAGATCTAAATTTTATTCCTCCAATAAAGTGGAATGATGGATAATGTAATATGTTGGTCCTAATAATGTCATTTATATGGTTTCCGATATATGATCAACCTAAGGATCTTACTTGTTGACAATGGATTGCTTGTTTTAAATGAACAGTCGATTGTGGGTTTTACCCTACTCTCAATGGAACTTTTTGTGTTGTTAATCAAGGGATGTCTAGGGTTAAATGGTGACTCTTATAGAGAACAAATCAAAAAATTCATAGGTGTTTTATCCAAGGTGTTTACTTATGTAAACAACCAATGGTCTTACCTTTTAAACATACAATGGTTCTGGGTGTCATTGTGGTATGGTGATATGGGTTGAATGACGATGGAACAAATGGAGGGTTACCCTTAACAAGGTAGTCTTACCTATTCACTCATATTAATAGAAGGTATGAAAACCATATTGTGTGGATATGTAACCCTAATGAGGTATAGCTTGTTATACATAGATTTAATATAACTAAATGATGTTAATTGGGTATGAATAGTCCTTGAATGACTAATACAATCATGGAGTACTCTGTAATTGTTGTTGAAACCCTAGTATGCTATCACCCGATGGTTACACATTGATTTATATGTGGGTTAATACTTGAGAATAGTATGGAATGTGATGGTTATGCTTCACCTTATGCATCCATGATCCAATGGGAATGTCATGAATTAGGGTTTGGGTATAAGTTCTTATTAGTAACATTAATATAATTTATCATGTTGAACCTAACTCTAATGCAAATAGATAAAGATGAGTATTCATGTTTAACATTCTTATATGATGGAATGATGGTGGAATAACCTCCTTAACATGATCATAACCTTAATGTGTTATTTGGTGGTTATCATAGCCACATGGTTGATACTTCTTATGTTAAACATGTGCATTATGAATATGATGAGTGTTAATCATAACTAGATTCCTTGCATGTTGATGTAATAAAGGAATGTTCTTAATGTTAATATAACCCTGTTGTGATTGTTTATGAATATCTCCTATCTCATTAATGTAATATTGTTTTGATCATGTGTATTATTTGTAAGTGATGTTGTTGAGCCTTGTTATAAGGCATGCAAAGATAATGATGATCTTGTAGGGAATAATATGATGGTCTTAATGACATTTGGGCATGGTTGAGCCCTGAATGAGGTGTACTCCTCTTATGTTGATAAGGGTTGATACCATGTGATATTGTGAAAAGGATTTATATCTTGCGACAGTATGATGACTAGTGTGGTCTCATGAATGGCAAGTGAATAGTACCACGTGATGATGAGATGAGAAATTATGTTTCACACATTTTATATCTTTTCAAAGTTGTGACATTTATATGCTTGCTAGAAGTGAATTAGGGTTTGTATGTCCACTTGTTTGATGCAGCCTTAATTCACCCAATTGGCATAAACTAATCAAGTGCAACTCTAATCATGTAGTGCCCTGTGTCGTAGAACTATCTTCAGTGTCATAACTTGTTGGATGGTGAAATGAGTATTCCTAAAGGAAACTTAGAGCACATATTGTTGATTATGTGGGGGTGTCAGGTTAAGGATATATCCTTATCATAAACAATCCAGATTGTGGAGGTTGGCTATGGTCATGCCTCATACATTTGATGTGATTGAGAACAGTTGCGGTCATGTCCCTGTGATTATAACATGATGTGATTAGAGGAAAATTGTAGTTATACCTCAGTGATTGGGTTTGAATACCCTAGTTTCTAGTGTCGTGACTTGTACCAAGGGCGAACTAGTGGTTATCAACTTGACTATATGTCAATGTGGTGGCAGCTTTGACTGATATGTCGCTGCCTTTTTACTCGTACTGACCGAGGGGGAGAGATCTTAGGATATCGACACTCCTAGATCTTGTACGGAATTGAATATCCCTTCATAGGGGTCTGTTGGACTTTGAATGGTATGATTTAAATTCCCCAGGGTGTAATAAAAGATGTAATACAGCCGTGTAGCATATTTGTTTGGGGTTATACATGATGTTTCACATTGGATGATAACCCTTGTTTGTTATCTTTACATAAAGATGATGTTTAGCGTAATTAAGAAATAGTAGATATAATTAGGTTTTGGATATGCTTAAGATTGTAGATGTGTACATATAGTGGATGTTCTTGTGTTGATAACTATATTGCTACTGCTGATTATAATCATATTGCTAGCTATCTTATGTTGTTAGCTCTTCTTATGATGTTGATATGTTCAACCAATTAGACATGCTCATGTTGTTAGATATGCTATGTTATTAGACTTGCTCATGATGCTAGATATGCATATGCTACTGAATTTCTTATCTTGTCAACAAGATAAAGGATGATAGTCTAGATAATGATGATAGTTATTATCTACTCCTTTATGTATTTAGTTAATCATCAGTATTGCTGAGCTTATTTGTTATATTTGATTAAATTGCTTAACTATTTAGTTACTTAAAATTGTTGTAATAAATAAACATTGGTAGAGGTTATATCTCTTACTAGGACATGGGTCTCACCCTTGTGGTTCGCCACATTTTTTAGGTAATTAGAAGTGATGAAAACAAACATGTGGTAGCAAAGAGGAGCTATAGTAATGAATCTTTGAGAAAGTTGATTAGATGTCTAGTGTGTCCTAGAGTCATCCCTGTACTCTCAGGTCCAGGTAGGAAAAGTCTGTATATGGTGTTTTAAATGATTCAAAATTTTTTTAGCATGTTAATGTTTGTTGTGTGACATATACAAATATTGTTCTCCTGTGTATATATGTTGTGGCTAAGGCGATAGAACAATTTGTATCAATTTCTTGGCATAGTATGGATATAAGAAAGATATTGGGATCTTATGCAAATGTTTTTGAGTGAGTTTTGATGTTGAAATCGGTTTTAATTTACCCATATTTTTGGGTATGTGATTACTTAGTGATTGATTGTGTGTTATGTTTTGAGTAATCTCATTTAGTGTAATGGATTTTGACAAGTTGGTATCAGAGCTTTAGGTTCACTGAGTCTACATGGATACTAGGACTTAAGACTAGGATGATGTCTAAGTTAGGAACGTGACACAAAAACATGGTGCATACTGTCTAATCTCAGTACTTGGATGCCCTGGCTAGGTATTGAATTATTGAAGAAAGGTAAGTATGGAACTCTTAGATTGTTATCTTTCTGATTACTCTGATCAAGTAGCCATTTTGAGACAATCTAAGGAGCATAATGAATAAGAAATCATGGTATGAATATCTCAATCCTATCTTAAAGAAGATGGGAATTGCATCATAATCTATCAAAACTTGAATGTTTGGTAACTATAAGAGAAAGATACAACACCATGAAATCTAAATCTGAATACAAATTAGAAAAAGAGGAGTTCTTGAAGATGTGATTCAAGAAGATAATGAAGTAAAAGACAGATAAGTCTATGCTTATAAAGTGAATCAAGGTATGAAATCCACATAAGATGGAAAGAACTCCTATAACAAGTACAAAATGAGAAGATAAATGGGAACAATGACAAAGGAATAAGGTGGAATCTGAGTTAATCTCAGACCAACCTATGTGTGTAAGAAAGTGCTAATGTAAAATCAGCATGACGTGTGAAAGAAATTAAGGGAGATGAACCATTTTTAATGAATAAAATGGGGAATATGATGATTACCTATCGATAAGTGGTTGAAAAACATAATAAAATGAGAGAAAATACCAAGTGTGATAAATAGTCATCAAGGAAGGAATAATGAGATATGTTAATCATGATGATTCCTATTCTAATGGCAAGGAATCTAAAATGAAAAAGGTAAAATGATACATAAGAAGTTGTAACTTATATAATGAAAATAGAATTGGTTACCTTTTTTCTAGCGACCCTTGAAAAATACTACTATGGTATGGGAAGTGTGTTTCCCTTTGTGTCTTTCCTTTCTTGGGCACAACTTTCATGTGGATCATTGCCACTTGGTATGTGTGGATTCGTTGCAAACATGAAGGTGGATAGTTTATTATAGCATAAGGTTGCTTGGACTATGGTTCCAAGATCATAAAGTTTGTGATGAGTTTTCTTTTGAGCCTTCCAATAATTAGGAAGACTCCACTTATATGTCTTGAGATTTGTTATGTTGGTAAAAGTAGATGAGATAAGGATGTGAGTTCCTTATAGCACATGATGTGGATACCAAGGTAATGAATCCTAGTATCCAAGATGTGTCAATAGTATGGGAAGTATGTGAAGGTTGGAGATGCTTAATAAATGAACATTCCAAGTATTCCTCTCCCTTAGAGAGAGAGAGTTGATGATGACCCTCTAAATGTTGTTTGAAAGAAGAAAAAAAGTGATTCTATAATGTTGTGTATGGTTCAGTGATAGCTGGGAAAGACCACTACCAAGGATATATGGTTTTTTGGTCAATGGATTTGCGATACCGTATTCCTTTAAGATAAACCTATGATCAAATATCAATGCATAAGCATTAGATTGGATGACATAATTCACATGACCATGATGAGTTTAGAGTTATGTTCTTTAGACTAACCTATGTACCAATAGAATTTATGAATAGGAGGAACAAAGTGTTCAAGTAATGTCTTACAAGTTGTATCCAGCTTTGAATGATGACATGTCAAAGTATTTCAAATATGGTCAAAAATATGATCAATATTTCTTCAAAAACCTTAGGGTTGCTGAAGCAGCAATAGCTATGAGACAAGTTGATCAAGAGTGATTTGGGGGTTGACTAGAGTATCCTCTAAGAGTTATGATACCTCTATTAAGTATGTTATGTGAATCCTGATAAGATGAAGACAATGTGGTTGCTCCACCCCTAACAAGGTCAATCAGGAAGTTATATTTGTTAACAATTATATACAAGTGTATGATTCTTCAACCAAATAGATGGTCAGTCCACCAGTGAGATGGTTGGAGAATCCTCTAAAAACATATTCCTCATAAGTTCATGAAAACTAGGGGTGCCTACATGGTTGATTGAGTTGTTGATTACAACAACCATTAAAGGGGCATAGAGATGAAACCTTATAAAGTTGCATATGATAATAGATACCTGGTGTTCTATGTTTGGTAAGATCCAATGAGTGTGGCCTTTGACTGATGCATGATACAACATATAGAATAGTTCAAGACGACAATCGAGTCTCAATGTTGAAAGTTACTATTAGATTTGTACAGGTGGCACAACAAGTTTCTATGTTCTATATTTGTAAATGTCTTCTTATGTGGGGGTTTTTGTGTTGACCCAAGATGAGATATGTATGAATGATGTGACATCACCATGATATGCAAGTAACCATGTGAAGGTAATAGGATGAGGTGCAAAAGAAGTACCCATCTTTGTTTACCTTGGATTTCGGGGGCGAAATCCCTGTTAGGGGTTTATACTAGTAGCCTCTATAGTAGCTCCTTGGTGTCTTATGGAATTCCTCTCTTCCCATATATGATAGCATAGACCAGCAAATAGAAGTTTCTTCCTCTCATCATTGTCGCACCTAGATAGCATCCTTTTTGGGTCCCCGGATAACTAAGTTTAAAATCTGAATTCCTTGCATAAAATCTCCCATACCTCTTTTGTAAATTTACATTCACCCACAAGGTGGCTATGGGATTCCTCCATCTCCTGGCATAGCAAGCATAAAGAAGAGACATCGTAGTTCCATCTTTTTATCCTATCTAGAGTTGTAAGAATGGTGTGAGAAATTTATACACATACTCCATTTCGGTACATACCTCCCAGTCCATATCTATTCTCCGTATGGGTCCTTTGTTCCTTTAGAATGAGTCACCTCCCAAGTGCACATCTTTTTATATATGAGCTTCCATCCACCGGTATCGTTTGCAATAAATAGGTGTTTGACTTGTTTCTAAGTCTCCATCATGACATTAATGGCACATGAGTATCCTTCCCTTATATTTGGCTTGAAATACATCCCTCTTGGGTATCTGTTACAACCCCAATTTTGGGTTCATTTGGTAAGAAATATAATTTCTCCTAATAAATATAAATGAACAAATAAGTATGTCTTTTGATTGAATGCATGAATTTCGTGTTGTATGTTTTCTTAATGGGCCTTATTGGCCATTGAGCCCAATTGAAGGAAAAAGAAAAAGAAATTAAAAAGAAATTCAATTGGATAAGGAGTACATAAGAAAATAAATAAAGTGAGAACAAAAGGCTAAGGGATTACTCCAAAAAAATAGAATTTCGAGTTTTAGGGTTCCTTGGGATTCAAGGAACTCAGGATAATAAATTGATGGTAAAAGAAATAGAAAAGATATGGAAAATAAGAATAATTAAATGATAACTTGCAATCCAAGAAAATAGATCGTTTCCTTGAGATAATAATACCAATTTTTGTAGGATGGAAGATAAAAACATGAAAAAGGTTCCCTCCAAATTTGAAGTGAAAAGGAGTTACGAATTGGGAGTTATGAATTTTCCAAGTTATCTTTGAATTAGGAATATAATCCGAATTAATTGGAAATTTATTTCCTTTTGATCAAACACGCGTGATGAGGGCCCTTGGATTCTAATCCAATGGGCGCTGCTCATCATCCAAGTCCTAGTGGGATGAGGACTGTAGCCGCGACAGGGGGATTTTGTTCCCTTGATTCTGTGGTCTGTGATGCATGTGCATCCTTGGAAAGTTCTTCTTTGAGTCCGGGAGTGAGAGGAGAAGCTTCCCGACCCTGGTTTGTTGGGGTTTCAACCTGACCTTGTGAAACACCCAATTGGGCTAGGACTTGGGTTGCGGCTAGGATTGGGAACCCTAACAGGGACCTCCCATGGCCTATATATAGGGGACCTCTCGGTCCCTTGTTCCAGTACGATCTCAACCGGCTTCTTATCGTTCCCCTTTACACGCTAACCCGCTTGATCGGTTCCTCTCCGGCGAGGGTGCCGCCGCGGCGCTAGCAGTAGAAAACAAAGGAAGACGACACTCAGTCGTCGTTTGATCCAGATCTGACGGTGCAAAGAGGGGGGGCCGGTTGAGTAGAGTTGCTTCAGTCATGGGTCGATAGATCGTGAGTCTATCGTGGACTCACTTAAGATCCAACAGACCGAGCTAGGAGGGCGCGCGCACAGGGAAGGTAGTGGAGGCGAATGATGTAGAGCGTCAGATCAGGAGGGGTCTAGAGGTGCATCGATCCAACGATCAACGATTTTCGGTATTTATTCCTCTCTTATCGAATATTCAGGAAAAAGGGTTTTCTTTGCAAAATTTGTAGTAATAGCTAGGAACCTCATATGGAAAAACTTTATATATGAAAGTTGTTTAGAAAAATGCAAGGAATCTGATAAAAATGATTTGAGAACCTAGTTCTGCTCCGTTTTGCAAAAGTGCCCTAATTTGCTAATAAAGTGTATTAAAAGTTGATGAGAAACCCTAATTGAATGTTAAGAGTGTAATTTGGTGAATCAATAGGTCAAATTGATAAGTTTAACCCTATTAATGATAAAAGTGGTTTGATTATCCGTTTTAAATAAAAAGATGCCTAAATTAGAGTTGTAATCCATAAAAGAAGGTTAATCTATATGGGAACCCTAATTTGGGATAAAAGGAGATAAAAATCATATTCATTTGGAATAAGGAAATCAGATGCTTAATAAAGATTCTAAACTTGATAAATATGTTCTATAATGAGAAATTAGGGGTTTCATGTAGTTTTGATAAATTAAGGATCATAATATTGAAAGAGGAGGTAAAAACCCTAATTTCCAAAGAAACCCTAAAATTGGAATTGAAATCCTAAGTAATGTGATGAAATTAGATAAATATTAATAAAAGGAAATTGGTACTTTTATTTCAGGATTTCTCTTCCTCATTGCTTGCTTGATTGGGTTTCTCTGCATATTTGATTCTGTCTTGAAATCTGCAACCAAAGGTATGTGGTTACGCTTATGAATATCTCAAATTAGTTTTTCGAGGTTTATCGAAGTTTTCATCGATGTCATGAATTAATTGTTGGATGCTTTTATTTCATGCAACTATATAGTGATTATGATTATCACCATAAGTATATATATAACTGGCTAGATCTGGGTCCACCTCTGTTGCTTTGAAAGGGCTAAAAAAAGGGGTAATCTTAGATCAAGGTCTAGGTTATCGAGAGTTAGAAACTGGGCTACCTACGTGTAGTGCCATGAGACTCTTTAGCATACCCCGAATTAAGGAGTGGTCTACCTACGAGTAGTTCCATGTGACTCAACCCTAGAAACTGGTTCACTTGATATGTGGATCATGAGGGGTTTAATGGGGACAACATAGAGGATAGGGTACCCTTGGATCGCGGAGTTATATTTAAAATGTAATCTTGGCTGTTAATTGATAATTGACTTATTACTTTGTTATCATGGTTGCATGATTATTGTTTTCCCCACATACCAACTTCTTGCTGACCAACATTTTGTTTGTCGGCGTTTTAGGTATAAATGAAAAGAACAAACAGTAAAGTGGCATATGTGGAATTAAATGAGAATTAACGTGCACAGGAGGATTAGTTAGATTAGTATCTTCATGGATAGAAGTTTGGAAATCCCAATTTTAAAAAGGTAAGCAAAGTTTTATTTTATACCAGTGTTCAGTTTAGTTGGTAAAGTTGATTAATTGTTATTGATTATTTGTCGAACCTTTGATCCGGGTTATTGGTTAACGGCTCTAACCTTTCGGTCTCCTTTAATTGGGGGTTATCGGGAGACGGGGTCGTAACAGTATCTTTCTCTCATCCACTTTCCACAAGTATAAGTGCCTTCCTGGAAGATGATGATTCTCCTCATAGTCCCCCATTTAGTAATATCTCTGGGAGTTTTCAAATTCAAACCTCCTTCATCTCTTGGGAGGGCCAATCTAGCATATTTTATAGGATGATGTTCACTTCCCCTTAGAAAATTTGTCATCTTTATTTCTATCCTATTCAAGATAGAATCAGGGATATCACCTTGTTGTACCCAAAAGATAAGAAGTCCTTCTATGACAGCCTTTATCAAAATTGTTCGTCCCGCCATAGATGTCTTTTGCGTCGGCCATCTGTTAATCATTTCCTCCACCTTATCAATGCATTCAGCAAAATCTTTGACGTGCAGATTACCTCCAGCTAAAGGGAAGCCCAAATATTTTGTTGGAAATTTTCCTCTCTCCACACCCATATCCTGTACGAGTCTATCATCCATCTGGTAGCAGTTCTTAGACAGGAAGATATGTGCTTTATTTGCATTTACACACAGCCTCGTTTGCTTTCCGAACTCAACAAGAAGATTTTTAAGATTTTCCAAAAAGTGATGTCTAGCTTCTACAAACACCAGAACATCATCTGCAAAAATCAAAGGTGTCATTACCTTCGTCCCATGAACTGTATAAGGCTTGATTTCCTTTTGTTCTTCATCTTGTTGCATCTTCTGTGTAAAATACTCCATGACAATCATGAAGAGAAGAGGTGATAGGGGGTCACCTTGGCACATCCTGTTTCCACCTCTAAAGAGACCTGTAGATGTTCCATTGACTAGGATAGAGTAGCTCATGGTCCCAACATATTATTTCATCCAGTAAATCCATTGTTCATTAAACCCCATCTGCTGCATAATCCACCATAGTTTCTCCCATCTAACACTGTCATAGGCTTTGGAAACATCCAGTTTTAAACAGGCTTTTCTACTTCCTCTCATGACATTATAATCCAGAAAAAATTCCCCATCCATAAGAGCTCAATCGATAATACTTCTACCTATCAAAAAGGCCCCTTGATTTGCAGAAATAAGATAGGGAAGGACCATCTTCAATCTATCCGCAAATAATTTTACAATAATTTTATATTGTACCAAATAGCATGCTATGGGTCTAAAATCAGAAAGAGAGGATGTGACGTTCTTTTTCGAAATAAGAACAAAGAAGGAATGATTGACTTGTCTCACCATATTTCCCCCTTCTAGGAACCATCTCACATAGGCCACCAAGTCATCTTTGATAATATCCCAAGTCTTCTTGTAGAAGAAAGCATTGAAATCATCTGACCCTAGTGATTTGTTGATACATATGCTCCAGACCTCTTCCTTGACCTCTTGCTCCTTAGTTCTTCTCATGAGAATATTCTTGTGTGTGCTTGTAAGTTTGAACTTCCATTTCACTTCCTCCCCTTCTTCTACGTCGCTGGTAAAATTCTTGTTGTATAGTGACGAATAGAAATTTATGGCATGTTCTTCTAAGTCCTCTTGTTTATTGACCACCCTCCCTTCAGCATCAATCAATTTAGAAATAGTATTACCTACTTCTCTCCTTTTCACTACAGTATGGTAGAGCTTGGTGTTTCGGTCCCATCATCCATCCATTTTTCCTTACTTCTTTGCCAGTAGAATTTTTCCTCTGCCTTTTTCAGTTCATCAAGAATCTTTTTCAGGTCCCTATTCAATCAAAGTAGGATTTAGTGGATCAGCCAATAGACTTTTTTTGACTTGTTTGCATTCACTTTTTGTCTCCTTTATCAGATTTGGAATGTTCACCTCCTCCTTGGCCCATTACTTAAGTGCAATCTTAGTGTTCGTCAGCTTTTTAGTAAAAACATACATTGGATTACATGTCACCTGAGCGCCCCAGCTATTCTTTATGACTTCATCAAATCCTTTCCAATCAACCCTGTAGTTTAGAAATCTAAAAGGCTTCCTCTTCTGTTTCTTTTCTGTGAACTGAATTGAGATTGGTGCTTGGTCGCTTAATTCAAAACCTTCTACCTTCACTTGAACACTAGGGAATATTTTTAGCCACTCATCATTTACCAGAGCTCTATCAAGTTTTCTTGCTATTCTGTGTTTCAGTCCCCTTGCATTATTCCATGTGAACAAATCACCTCCCGCCATGGGCAATTCATATAGACCCGCTTTATCAATAGCCTGATTGAAAGCATCAACCTTTGTATTCAGTGCAAGCCTTTTCCCTTTTTTCTCAACCTATAAATGGACCGTATTGAAATCTCCTATCACCAGCCATGGTAATTTAACTTGCTTGGATAAGGAAACCAGATCTCTCCATAGGTCCAGTCTGGATCTACCATCATTATGACCACAAACAATAGTCATCCATATATGTAATCCTCCATTATTCCTGCATTCAATTGTAACATGTTGATCTGACATTTGTATGATTGATACCTGCCAAGAATTAGGCTTCCATGCCACATATATTCTAGCAACCTTGGCACACTCCACGTTAGACATTTGGTTCCAACCCTGTGGAAAAAGATATTTAATATTATTTCTATTTTTTACCTTTATTTTCATCTCTACCAGAGCAACTAATGAATGCCTGCTAGCAGCAATCCACTCACAGATTTTCTTCTTCTTATTCATGTCGCACCCACCCTTAATATTCCAAAGAAGCATGGACATATCAAGGGTTTTTAGTTGACCTGGTTCGCCTACTCAGTTCCTTCTTGTTGTCCTTATTTTTCACCCTTTTTTCTTCACAACCTCTCCCTCTTCTTTATCTGAGTTTGTAAGTGCCTCAAAGCTATTTGCAGTGTCTAGGATTGACCCTACACCTTGAGATTTTGGGATACCTTCCCTTCGTGACCCATTCTTCCATGACACTGGAGTGAATTCCCTTTCTTTGATTTGTGATTCCTTCCTCAGGCTTGTCTCTTTCTCAGCATCATAGACCTTGGTCACATTCATTTCTTTGACTTCAGCCTATTCGTCAGCCTGTAAATTTCCAGACACTGGTCATTTTCATTTGTCAATTTGTTCTTTGGTGTCTTCCTTGTTGCTCGTCCTCTCGGTCCTAGGCTTCAAAACTTTCTTTGGCCTCAGGTCCTCTATAGCTGCAGTTGCCTCAGTCATTTCCATGCCCTTCTTACACTCATCATCCTTTTGACCTAATGCTCGACAATGCAAACACTTAGCTGGGATATAATCAAATGCAATTGGTATAGGGATGGGTTCTCTTCCTTTTACATTTATCCCGACGACCTCCGTTGTCTATTCCTCAGTGTTCAACTCAACAAGCACTCTTACTTCATCCACCTCCAGCAATTTCTCGTCGATATGAAGAACTTTTCCAGCACCCGCAGAAATTGTGCCCACTGAGCGTTTTGTCCATGCTCACCCAAAGGATTTCAGTGAGACCCAGGCGAGGATGGTGGAGAAGACTTCCTTCTTCAACTCGTCGCCATGGTTGTAATCCTTCACCACCACCAATTGGGAATCAAACCACCTTGGATCGAGATCCAAGATAGCCTTCTTGTCTACTGAGTTGGAGAATCAAATGAGGAAGACACCATTATCCCTTGTGAGTAGATTGAAACTACCCTTTGGTCTCTAGGTTCTCGCAATACAAGCATTGAAGTGGGGGTAGAATGGTCGCTTACCCACCACGTACGCAATGACAGTGAATTTCCATAGGTTGTGCATCCCTTCGAATTCTTCAGCTTCCTGTTCAACCTGCACCTTGCCTCCTTCTCAGCTCAGCTTTGGGAACTCCTCCTTCTCTCCATGTGGTAGAGGTTCCTTGAGGACCTATGTCCACGCTCGATGCCCCACCTACGATCATCCACAAGGGTTCGGTCGACTAGGGTTAGGATCAGCGCTAGCCGACCTGGCCTCCGCTTCAACAGTGTCAATGCTGCTTTGCATCATGGTGGTGTGTATCGAGGGTAGGATCAAGTTAGGGTTGCGGTGAGGGTGGCAGTGGAAGGGTGGATGATAGGAGAGGGGGGTAGAATGGCTGCTTACCCACCATGTACGCAATGATAGTGAATTTCCATAGGTTGTACATCCCTTCGAATTCTTTAGCTTCCTGTTCGACCTGCACCTTGCCTCCTTCTCGGCTCAGCTTTGGGAATTCCTCCTTCTCTCCATGTGGTAGAGGTTCCTTGAGGACCTATGTCCATGCTCGATGCCCCACCTATGATCATCCACAAGGACCCGGTCGTCTAGGGTTAGGATCACCGCTAGCCGACCTGGCCTCCGCTTCAGCAGCGTCAACGCTGCTTTGCATCATGGTGGTGTGTATCGAGGGTAGGGATCAAGTTAGGGTTGTGGTGAGGGTGGCAGTGGAAGGGTGGATGACGGGAGAGGGGGGTCTCGCCCATCGTGGTCTTCATGCTAGGGGCATTCTCCCAACTGATTGCCAGATCGCCGCCTAGGGGAAAGACTGTTGGTTTTTTTTATGTATGGGATTAAGAGAGAAATATTTCTCTCCCCCTCTCCCATAACCCGTGGCAGAGGTCGGACACCCGGGAGGGTGATAAATTAAGAGATGATTCTCTGTGTGGTTTTGAACCTGGGTCCCTTCATTGGGGACCAGCGGAATTCACCAACCGGGCTATTCCCTTACTGGCTAGGTTTTTTTATGTATGTATGTATGTATGTATGTATGTATGTATGTATGTATGTATGTATGTATGTATGTATGTATGTATGTATGTATGTATGTATGTATGTATGTATGTATGTATGTATGTATGTATGTATGTATGTATGTATGTATGTATGTATCAGAATGTGGTAATTTTATTCTGAAGTTCCCCTCTTTCCAAATAGATCAAGGGTCAAAGTACAATGTAGTCCTCAAACACTACATAACTCTCTCAAAATAGTAAATAAAAAAGAAAGAGACTAACTATGTAGTCTACCTAAGACAGCTTTACAGATTTTCTTTACAATACTTTGTATATCTCTCTTTCTATCACTATTTCTTCTTTGGTTTCTTTCTTTCCAGATATAGAAGTAAGTCACCGATAGTATAAGAAGCATCTTCCTCTTTTGTGTGCCCGTGTTCTTTCCTAATTTCAAGATCATGTCCTTTGCATCGGAAAGCCTGCAAGGTTTGAAGAGTAGTTCTTCACATACCTTCTTCCAAATGTTGGATGTGAAGCTGCATATCTGAAAGAGATGACACTGTGATTCATTCTGATCGTCGCATAGGTAGCATGCTGTTGGAGAATCAGGATACCACTCATGGATTTTGTCCATAGTGGGTAGAGTGTTGTTGGCTGCTCTATAGAGACAAAGAGTCCATTTTGGGATTTCGTAACTCGTCCATAGAAATCTGGTACCAATGTGATCTACTGCATGGGGTCTAACCAGATCCCAGATGTTAATTGGGTCCTTAAGGAGATAGTGCCCGTCCCTGTGAGGGGAAAAAGAATGCTTGATACTTTTCCAAATGGTTGTCATTCTATTTATGATTCTTGAATAACCTTCACGGGTATTAGGTTCGAAGTCCAAACCTTTGGGATATCTTCTCCACATCCATCTGCTCCAGACTGAGTTCCTAGCTTGGAAGTTGATAATCTTTTTTTTCATTCCCCAATCAGCAATGGTGCTAGGGAGCTTGAGCCCAAGTCCTCCTTCTTTGGGAAGAGCAAGTCTCGATTATCTCATCGGATGGGTCTTGCCTGCCCATATAAAGTTGGAGAGAGTCATCTCTATCCTGTCAAGGACTGCTACCGGGATTTCCCCTTACTGTGCCCAGAATTGCAGCAGACCCTCTATAGATGATGATATCAAAGTGACTCGTCCAGCCATAGAGGTCCTCGTAATAGGCCATTTAGCAATCATCTCCTCAAGTCTGTCCGTGCATCCGGTGAAGTCCTTTACCTGTAGTTTACCCCCAGTCAGAGGGAAACCAAGATATTTGGTAGGAAGATGACTGATCGTGATGCCCGAGATATCAACAATTGAGGGGTTTAGAGCAGCGCAATTTGAAGAAGTGAACTGTTGTGTCTTTTCCTCATTTATGTGAAGACTCGTTTGATTACCGAAATGTGTTAGCAGATGCTTGAGATTACTGATGTATTTAGGTTTTGCTTCGACAAAGACGAGGATGTCATCAGTGAAGATGAGGTGACTCAGGACCTTTGTGTCATGGATGGAGTAGGTAGCTATGTTCTTTGACACCTCTTCTTTATGCATCAGCCTGGAGAAATATTCCATCAGAATGGTGAAGAGCAATGGGGAAAGAGGATCTCCTTACCTCAAGTCGTTTGAGCTCTAGAAAATACCATCAGGTGTGTCATTCACCAGGACCGAGAAACTGGGAGTGCATACGCAGTGCTTCATGAGTGAAATCCATTTAGGCAAGAACCCCATGTTGTCCATAATCCACCAAAGCTTAGGCCAGTGGACACTGTCAAAAGCCTTCGAGACGTCAAGTTTCATGCACAACTTTTTGTAACCTCTGTTAACATTGAACTCAAGAAGGAATTTGCTGGTGAGGAGAGCACAATCAGAGATGCTCCTTCCCTCAATGAATGCTCCTTGATTGTCAGAGATGAGGTTTGGTAGTACGAGCTTCAGCCTTTTAGCTAAAATTTTTGCTATGATCTTATATTGGACATTGCAACAGGAAATTGGTCTGAAGTCGTATAGGGATGCAGTCGTCTTCTTCTTCGGGATGAGAACTAGGAAGGAGTGATTAACCTACCTAATCATACATCCTCCCTCCATAAACCATGTAATGATGTCGTAGAGGTCTTGTTTGATGGTTTCCCAGGAAAAACGATAGAAGTGGGAATTGAAGTCGTCTGGTCCTGGAGATTTGTGCACCCCAATGCTCCAAAGGGCACTCTTTATCTCATCCTCTGTGACCTGTCTGCATAAAATGTTGTTGTGAGTAGAAGTGAGCTTGTACCTCCATGTTAGATTTTCATCTCTGAGATCATGTTCCTCGGTGTTTGACTTGTTATAAAGGCTTTTGTAGAATTTATTAGCTTGAGCAGCGAGAGATTCAAGATTGTTAATGACAATTCCTTCTTCGTTGATGAGTTGAAAATGCAGTTAAGAGCTTCTCTCTTTCGAATGGCATTGTGGTATAACTTGGTATTCATGTCTCCATCAGTAATCCATTTATGTCGGCTTCTTTGCCAGGTGAAGCTTTCTTCGGAAGCTTTAAGATCAGTGAGCATTCTATTTAGTTTCTCTTCTTCAGCAATCAGAGAAACATTGAGAGGGTCAGTAATGAGGTTGTCCTTGACAGAAATGAGTTCTGCTTTTGTCTCCTATAGAAGATTAGGAATATTGACATGTTCTCGGGACCAAGTTTTGATCGCACTTTTTAATCTCATAAGTTTCCTTGTGAAGATGTCCGTTAAGAATAAAAAAACTCCCCCTTAATTAGATATCCCATCAAATCTAATGAAAAAGATGTCCATTTAAAAGCCAAAAATGTAAACAAGAGTTTTTGTTTAAGTAGCACAAATATCAAAGAAAACATCTTCCAAAGGAGTGATGAGCAATTGCTTCCTAATTTTGTTAAATTGATCTAGTGGAAGTGGTTTTGTAAAGTATTAGTCAATTTTATCTTCAACATGATGAAGGGAAACATGATTGATTTGCAAATATATTCAGTTTTATTGCAGACTTGACAATAGAAACCTACTCGGTCGACGATCTTTCGACCGATAGTGTTCTCGGTCGAACAGTTTCTCGACCGAGAATGTGTCTGGATTTGTTTCATAACTGTTTTAAGTAATTGTGTCATAGATCTTTGTCAATTTTGCCACAATTTTAAAGGTTGCATTTTTTTATTTATTACTCCCCTTATTTTGTATGCCTCTAAAATGATGATCTTATAGTCCATATTATGAAGATGTCTCACATGCTCTTTATAAAAATATCCATTAGAATCAAGTAAAGATGGCCAATTTCATTAAAAGCATGCATTATAAGCATAGAAAGATAGACACATCATATAGAGATGACCCATTACAATTATTCAAAAGAGATCATTACAATAACTCCAACACTTACTGGAAAGACTTAAGAATTACATCAATGTCAGGGTCTTTCCCAAGAAAAGGCTCAGTTCCATAATACTGGACCAAGGTTTGCCAATCTAGAGCACCTGTCTTAGTTAAAGCATATGCTTCCAAGAATGTAGGAACTCGGTCAAATCGGAAATGAGCGGCAATATCTTGCAGTTGCATGGATGAAAACTGAGTGTGCGTAAGATCCACAGATGGTGGAGGTGGAGTTTGATAATAGTTGTACGAAGGATTGTATGGATTGAGCATGCTAGGATTTAAAGAATACGGATATTCATCAGGTTGGTTTGGTGAAAGGGTTTGCATTCTTTGGTTTATATAAGTCATGGCATGATGGTTATAGTCTAGTTGTTTGCTCAGGTGATATTGGGAGCCAGCAATATAAGTAAGAGTGTTTTGAATGGGATCATGTGATAGGTTAGTAGAAGGAGGGGGTGGTGGTATGTCTTGATGAGATGTTTCTCCTTCAACTCTAGCCCTTTTATGACCAAAATCAATTCCCATTTTTTCTACTGTATTCTTACTTATTTTTTGTGGTCTACGCTCCCATGTATATCCCATATCCTCAAGTTGGGTCTTAAGGAAATGTTGAGTAATTTGGCATACAAAATCGGCATATGGAGGATTGCCAGAAAACTCAAGCATGTTTTTAAGAATGATGCGGATAAAATTTGTGGGAATACGTTGGATAATGGCATATATTAGACACATACGAAAAACAGGAACTTCAGACTTATTGTCTCTAGGATGTATGTTTGTTGAAACAATAAGGTTTACAATCCTAGCAGCTGGTTTGAGATTTATAGCATAATATGTGCCTCTATCTTCGTGACAGGTTGTATTGGATTGAAAAATGGTCCTTTTTATGTCACTAAGACTAATGGTATGGTCATCTTGGAGAAATTGGTTAAGGGGGTTTCCAGAAGTGAGGTCAAGGGTGTCTTGATATTCATCTATGTCAATGTTTAGCATGTCAAGAATGTCCCCTTCAGTAAATCGGAAGCTATGCCCATTGACCATAGTATAGAAGAAGATGGTTTCATTTTCAGAGTGGGAAATGAGGTTTGCATAGAATTCATTCACTACCTTGATTGAATAGGAAGGAAAAGAAGGGTTGATGAATTCTTTTAACTTTTGCACTTCGAAAAGGTCCTCCAAGTCGACGATGTTGATGAAGTCTATAACTTCAACTGTTCGTCGTGGGAGAGGAGCTTTGGAGGAAAGCCGTAGATATCGATCACCAGCATCTCCATCGACGAAGGCAATGTCGTTGATGATCGTCAGTGGTGGAGTAGCTTCTCGAGCTTCCCTTCCTTTCCTGCCGGCGACCTTCTTCTTCCCACGAGCAGATGATGAGGCCATTGTGTTGCTTGAAGGTGGAGAAGAAGCAAGGAAGGCTTGGGGATGAGGATGCTAAAGAGTTGCACAAAAATGCACTAGAGAGAGCTTATGGAAGCAAGAGTATGCAAGTGTGAGGAAATGACCCGTCTTTGGTTCCTTTTATAACAATCCAGCGACATGGTCGGTCGACGATTCGTCGACCGAGCGTCCGCAACGGTCATGTTGCAGACGCGCCACTCGGCTCCCCAACGGTCATATAACGGTCATAAACGGTCATAACGGTCGGTTTACAACGATCATATCCAACGGCTATTTCTCGGTCGAACAATTATCGACCGACATTGTCTCGGTCGAACATTTGTCGACCGAAAGTGTGTCCGATACTAAATCTGTCTAGATTCTGTCGGTCGAGAGAGAGGGACTGACCGAAAGGTTTTCGATCGAAGAGTTCGTCGACCGACAGACTTACTGAGTACGAATTTGAAGCTGATTTTTAATGTAATTGATAGACTATATATAGATTTTCTAAGGGAGTAATATTGTGTTTATTATTGACAATATTGGGACAAGTTGTGATCATAAATTAATTATTCTTTTAATCATAAAAGGATATCCAAATAGTTATTATGTCAAACTTATTTTAGGTCGAATTTGACTACGACCATCGCGCCCCTTGGTCAAATTTTATTTTGACCAAGAGGCAAATTTTGCAGATTTTCAGATTGAATATATTGAGTATAATATCTGCATAAAATTTAATTAAATGTCGAGCTGAAGCATAATACTTAATATGATTCTTAATTGAAGGCACAATTAATTATCTCGAATCTTCAAAGATACCAATTTATGGATTTTTATTTTTATGTGTTGCAAGCAATAACATATAACCAATAAATCATTTTGCTTGCCTATGTATTTTCAAGAATCCATGCATACACTTATCATTATCTATGCGCACCCAATGATGAAAGCATGATATAATGATAATAACAGTCATACAATGATAATTTCATCACATGATTTGTATATGAATAGATCAGAAGATACTTTGAACAATCATGTGAAAATAGGAATTTTCTTTTCATTTGACTAAGCATGATTTCAGTTTAAACTTTAACACATCTAGGGAATAAACTAATATTAATTTCATTTTCATTTGTAGAGATGATTTCCAAAAATATATCCAGTCATCAATCATAAGTAGATAGCAATTTCATCGGAAAAATAAATACAGCAATTTTGTAGTAGACTGGAGAACAGTGATGTTCTCGGTCGACAATTGTTCGACCGATGGTCTTTCGGTCGATAGTTTTTCGACCGACAAGATTCCTGGAACTGTTAAAACATATTTGTGTGAGTTAACTATTTAAATATTTATTTGTAATCTCATTATGTTGAGTTGAGATAGACATAGAAGTATGCAACTAATGTCTCTGGTCATATCTCAACTTGATTCTGTTCATTTAGTTTGGAGGTTTTGGAACCCAAACTAACTTGACATCTTTTCTCTTATAAGGACATGAAAAGGAGTAATGTCCAAGACGTGAGCAATAATGGCAACATATAGAATCAACCTCAAGTCGTTTTCTATGGTTTTGTTCTAGGTTGTTCTTTGGTACAAATGTATTTGTTCCTTTAGGTACATATATATATTGATGGGTTTGTGACCTTTTCTAACTAGGTTGATAGGACTTCCCTTTAGGCTTATAACCTAGTCCTCTTCTCCCAATTTGATGATAGGAATTATCTAAGATTTGATCAAGAATGCCATTATTATTTAAATTACTGACTTTTTGTTGTAACTTGGCAATCTCTTCCATTCTCTTCTTAACATCTAGTTTCGCTTGATCTAGATTAGATGACAATAAATTTCTTTCTTTGACAATAGAATCATAATCTAGATGGTTGCACAAAATAGGTTGTTTTTGAATATCATTCACTTGTCTTTGCAAATTATTTTTCTCTAAAGAAAGTAGATTACAATTTGCCTCTATAGATTTTATATTAATATCATGATCTTCAATGATCTTTTTAAGATCTTCGTTTTCGGATGTAATAGCAAGAAGTTTAGCATGTAATTCATCATTTGCTTTATTTGACTTCTTTAATTTCTTCTTGCATTCAACATATTTAATATGTGTTTCTTCAAGGCTAGCAACTAGTTCTTCTTTAGATAAATCAAAAAGACTTACCTCTTCTTCTTCTTCCTCGCTAGTTGTAGCAATAAGACAATCTCTGTTCTCATCTTCCTTCTTAGATCTCCATGGGCATCCAGTTGTTGGGTGGCTTGTACCTAAGCACCAATTGCAATATGTTGTAGCTTTGTCCAAGCAGCACCTTTTGTTGTGGTTGTAATCACCACTACCCTCCATTCTTCAAGACCTTGTTAGGGTTCCTTGAAGCCTGCTCTGATACCAATTGAAAAACTACTAGAGGGGGGGTGAATAGAGTTTTTGAATTATTTTAACAATTTATTGAATTCAAAACAACCACAATTGAAATTAGAAGAAAGAGACAGGTGTTTAGAGTGGTTCCAACTATAGCAAATACTATAGTTGTCAGTCCACTACCCGGTTGCTTACCCAACCGGGATTTGAAAGTATTTATTTTATTACCTCTCGAGGATTTATACAAAATACAATACTTTCCTTTACACCCTTTAAACAGCCTTCACCCTGAAGTAGGTGCACCAACTTTGAGGTAGCCTTCTATGAAGTAACTCCAAGCTCCCCCTTGAAGTAGCCTTCCTCTTTAGAAGTAACCTCCCGTTGCACAAGCCTTCTGAAGTAGCTCAAAGTCTCCTTCTTCGCCAAGAAGATCTTCACCCTCTCCAATCCGCAATCTCCAACCTAGGAGTAGCAAGGAGAGTACAAACAATAATAGGGAACAAGAAAGGAAATAGAAATTACAACTTATCCTTTATAGCCCAAGGCTTGATTTGCCTAGATCAAGCGTATAGATCTCCTAACCAAGTATGTGAACTTGTGATTGCAGTGGGTAGGAGATACTAGCCTATAGGACACGAATTATGAGCTAAGGAATGAAATGGCCAATTATCACAATGCTCAAATTGCTCACAAACAGATTGCACAAAGTATACTCAAAGGTTTCTCAAGTGTAGCAAGTGTAAACAAGTGTGTTTAGGTGTCCTATGGCTTGTCCTATTTATAGGAATGGCCTAAGGATGCTTAAGGACGTTCTAGACAACTTCTAGGGGTTTCTAAGTGCTTAACTAGCCGTTAGGTACAAAGTTGTTGCTTTAACAACGGCTAATTAATTAATTCTGCAGTTGCTGTCAGAGACCATCTCGGTCGACAAATGGTCGACCGAGACACCTACTCGGTCGAACTTTTGTCGACCGACAGGATCTCTGGAACAAGTGATTTGCAACGTCTTTCATCAACTACCAACTAACTTATCTGTTGTGTCTAACGGCTACTTTGGATCTTTCTCGGTCGAGAAGATTGTCGACCGAGAGTGTCTCGGTCGAGGAGTTTGTCGACCGAGATTGATCCTGTTTCAAGGTTTCAATTTAGGCACTAATTATGTGTGTGAGTGTACATAAGTAATCCTATTTGAATGGGATGACTTGTCTAACTGTGGTGTTTAGCTAGGGAGAATCTAACGCTTGATTTACATGCAATTCTAAGTACTTGTACATTATATTTTTGTACAAGTTTTTACAATAGTGATTACATTGCATGAAAATATAAATATGTAAGCTTGTAGATTTTCCCTTGTTGCTTTGTCATCCTGCACACTCAAGTAGCTCGTTAGATTAATAAGAATGAAATGTTTGTCATAATCAGAACAAAGGGATTTATAGATGTCCATTTAGCCAACAAACATGGGGTTGCCTTCGATCGGAGTTTTCCAAGAAGATTGGAGCAGGTCTTCAAACCCATTCCAGTTTGCCCAGAAATTGACAAACCGGAATGGTCTAGGTTTGTTCTTCTTATCTAAGACATGCATGACAAGGGGGGCATGGTCACTGATGTCCGTACCACCTGCTCTGACACGAGCTTGGGGAAGGGTCTGAAGCCAAAGGTTGTTGATGAGGGCACGATCAAGTTTGCTCACGATCCTTTTATCAGCTACCTAGCCTTCATTGTTCCAAGTGAATATCTCTGCTCCATTCATAGGAAGTTCACATAAATAAGCAGTATTAATCATGTGATTAAATGACTTAATGACAGCTTGAGGGACAATTCTTCCTCCACGTTTTTCCTCTTACAACCTGACATTATTAAAATCACCCATTAATAGCCATGGGATGTTGACCCTTTTACTGAATTCCAGCAGATCGCTCCAAAGTTCCTATCTTTGAGAATGAAGATTGAAGGCATAAATGGCAGAAAACCAAATAGTTAACCCCCCTTTATTAGTGCAGATAGAATTAATCATTTGCTCTGATTTGTTGTGAACTTGTATGTCCCAAACATTCGGATTCCAACCCAAACAAATTCTACCAAGTTCGACCTCCTCATGGTTGGATGTATGCAACCAGCCATTAGGGAAGATTGAACTAACACAGTTTTTGTTGCCTCTTCTGATCTTAGTTCCTATAATTGCAGCTAGAGAAACTTTGCTAGATTTAATCCAGTCCCTTACCTCCCTCCTCTTGGTAGGATTGCAAATTCCCTTCATGTTCCATACCAAGATGGACATGGATTCTTATTTCTTTGATCTGGTGCTCCACTGAGGAGCCTTCTCCTTCTCCTTGCCTTTGCGGCTCTTATCTGGTTTTTTGGTTTTCTTGTTTTCTAGAATTTCTTCAACTTCTTTATCAGAGTCACTTAGGATACCAAAGGAATTGGGATCCGATATTTCACCCTCCTCCTTGTCCTTTGATAGTCCTGAAGTGTTGGGTTTTGGTGTAGCACCTTCCTCTTCATCCTCTGGATGACCCGATGTTCTTGTTGCAGGGACATTTTCTTTCTTCGACTTCCACGTTTTCTTTGGTTTTTCAAAGCCATCTGCATCTTTCTGATTGGGAACAGGTTTGTCAATGGGGCACTCTTCCTTGTCATGTCCAAACACACAGCAAGTGTGACATTTCTTTGGAAGATGTTCATATTTTATGTCGAACGATATGTCCTCCTTCTTCCCTGGAATGTCCACCCATATGGTATCAGGAGTGTCATCGGTTGTGTCGACTTCCACCAGTACCCTGGCCTCATTGGTGCCGACAGTTTCAATGGATCTAGTTTCCACATGGAGGACTTTGCCTACTCCAGAGGTGATCGTCCATGCTGCTTTGGTGGTCCAGGTTTTGCCTTTTGAAGGGATACGGATCCAGATTGGAAGAGACGAGAATTCCTCTTTCACCAATGGATCACCGTACTGGTATTGTTTGGCGATCACTAGATGCCCATCAAACCATCTAGGACCACTGTTCAGGCTTTCTTGTCCTTCTCGTTGGAGAATCGGATGATAAAGAAGCCTTGTTCTTTGGAGACGACATCAAAGTCGCCACTTGGCTTCCAAACTCTCCTGATCCATGCCAACAAGTGAGGATAAAAAGGGCGTTTGACCATCACGTAGATGGATACAGAGAACTCTCAAACATCCTTCATGTATCTATGTATGTATGTATGTAGTATGGGATAAAGAGAGGCATTCTCTCCCCCTCTTCCATGCCAGTGACAGAGGCTGAACGTCCGGGAGGGTCATAAACTAAGGCGGAAGCTGGGATTCGAACCCGGGTCCCTTCATGAGGAGACACCGTGCTTGACCACTGGAGCCACTCCTTGTCGGCATGTATGTATGCAGTATGTATGTATGTATATATGTATGTATGTATGTATGTATGTATGTATGTATGCATGTATGTATGTATGCATGTATGTATGTATGTTTGTATGTATGTATGTATATATATATATATATATATATATATATATATATATATATTAGGGTTCATGTAGTAGATAACATAAGTTCTATTCCTGATTAAAATGGTTGATTAATATGATTCATTAACCTAAATAGTATATATTAAATGATGGCTTAGATAGAGCATATATGGCCAATACTAGTAGACTCGGTCTAATATAGTTGGATAATAATGGCTGAAAAATATGCATAATTTATAATAACTTACATAATGGTAAAAAGCAATATAGATAAGTTACAAAATGATCTAACATAGTGTACTATGAAATTAAATTATTTGTATAAAAATATAACTTGTTATGTACCAACAAGTTTAATGCAATAAAAAACATGTATGGATACACATAAATATGTCATGAACTTCCTTGATCTTCATTACACACCTAACAAGTTTAATAACATATAAGATGATATTAATTATATCCAAATGAGTAATAATTCTTGGACACAACATTATACACACTAATGGCATACTACATATCAAAGTGGGCCTCAAAGTATAGTTTTTTCCAATTCCCCCAACTTGAGACTGTTTACAAAGTTGTAACCAATTTCAAGATACTTTTAACATTTTGTTAATCACTCATATACAATTGTGTCATTTATCCTCATTTACAAGTTTCATATGCCTACAAAGATCATTTCTATTCATTTAAGACAATATTTGCATACTAAAACCTCAATTGGGCTTCATGAATCACTTTGTATCAACTAGTGCAATTTTAGCTATTTGACCCTAGATATCACCTATCATTCATCAACTACCCTTGATTTTACATCTAATGTACTTGAATCAATTGTAAATATTTGACATACTAAGATAGAGCCTTAATATGGATGAGAATATTTTTAGCAAATATTTCAGTGAGAATATAATTTTTGAAAGAAGAAGATAATCCCAAATCCTTTGGAATTATAAAAAATAGGATATATGAAAATCGCAATAAATTCATGGATATACAAACCTATAATGCAATGGTATGTCCTACTGGAGGCCAATGTGTGTTGATGTGTTATCATTTGCGCACACACATTCGCTACAGATGATGACTCCCTAGAGTTTAACCTTAATAATGGCAATCAAATCGTCTACAAGTGAATGAGTCAATTGTAGTATAGAAAAGGGTCAACTTATGAGGCAACATGATTAAGAATTGATCGAATCTATTACTAAGAATAAAATTTCAAATATGATTATTGAGAGAGATTATAACTAAAATAAGAAACAAAGTTTGCCAAAGTAAAATTGATTCAATTTATTAATAAAACGTAATGGGGTATGGGATTCACCACCATCTCCTATGTAGTTATCCTAATCTAGTCAACTCCTTGAATTAAACTTATTAAATTAGGACCAAACCACTTAGCATCCTTATGGAACACAAATCTAGTAAGGATCAAATTCCTCAAAAACCCAGGATCCCGGTGTTAATGGTTCTTTATCCAATCGTACAGTAGAACTCCATCTGGGATCTCTTCCAAATTTCTGTGTTTTCATCCAGTGTTGTAACTCTAGGATTTGGTATCTCATCATATAGGATTATAACATATAAGGAAAAATGATAGATCAAGCAAAAATCTTCATCCAGGATCTCATCCAGACTTCTATGGGTTCATTTGAAGGTCTTAGCCTTGGGATCAGTGATCTCTTCACCCGAGATTACAACTAGGAGAATATAATTGATCAAACCATAGAAAAAGTGGGTAGATTGAAAGAAACACATTTAACAAATGAAATACTTAGATTTAATATAAATTAGAATAAGGTATGGGCTATGGGGCTACATTCCATGCCCCAGTGAAAAGGTCTACTCAATCGCAATAACCATAAAAGTATAGATAAAAATAGGAGTCATGTTGCTACAATCTAGCAACAATATGAAAGTCTTTGTGAGGAAAATGACATCTGCTTCTCTCCTTTCCTTGCTTTGTACACCCAAGAAAGGCTCTGAGATAATAGGCTATGATTTCCCTTGTGTTTGGTCTCCCCTCTCCTTTTATAGGGGTGAAATGTGACCCTAAAACCCAAAATACGTGTTTGGTGGTGGCTACTGAGACTAGATCTGTCACCCAGTCGACCGACTGGTAGTCAATCAGTTGTCTGGGTAGGTTGATGTACAGGATCATATGCATGCTAGTGGATTGAAATTAGGTGAATTAGTCTAGTTTGACTACAATATAATTCCCCACTTTTTCACGTGGGTCGATCAATTGGGTGGTCAATTGATTGATTTACAATTCTATATCTAAAAAATCTTGATTGTGAGTCGGTCGATTGGTTATGTCAATCGATCAATTGTAAGGTTTGCAAGGCTGATATGCCCATTTGATGCCTATTTGGTCTTATGATCTTGGAGTATTTTGGGGGTTCTTGATCATCTCTGGGGAGCAATAATATTTTCTGTAGTTGACAGAGGTCAAGGTATGATTTGTTGCATATAAGGCAGAGGACATGTCTAAGTCACCCTTTATGATTGGGTACAACCATTATAAGTTTTTTATTATGTCATTTGGACTCATCAATATACCCATATATTCTATGGATGTGATGAACATGGTGATCATTGAGGATCAATTTGTCATTGTCTTTAGGGATGATATTACGATGTATTTCATTGATGTTCATCAACACGAGATACATTTGTGTTTGGCATTGTAATTTCTATCGAAACATCACTTATAGGCAAGATTCATTATGTGTTGGTTTTGTCTTTCAAATGTAGTAATCTTAGGTGATGTGAGTTTTGATGAAGAATCAATGTGATACCAAAGCAAGTGGAGTTTGTTCTTGAGGGAGCACCCTAAGAATTCCATTGAAGTCATAATGTTTCTAGGGTTGACCAAATATTACCAAAGACTCATAAATATTTTCAACATTATTTCTACTCTACTTACTAGGTTGACTAGAAAACAAACAAAGCATGTTAGTCAAATGTGTGTAAGAAAGCCTTGTTACTTTTAAAAGTAAAGCAAATATATTAATGTTGCTATATGAAGGCAAGTAGTTTAACTTTCTATGTGATACACCCAAGATATGCTTGGGAGGCATGCTTATGTGTGATGTCAAGGTGATAGCTAATTCTTATAGACAATTAAAGAATCATGAAGAAAACTACCCTACTCATGACCTTGAGTTAGCAAAAATATTCCATGCTGAAAACACATGGCAACATTACCTTTATGGTGAGTTGTATCATATTTTAGTAGATCACAAGATCTTTAAATACATAGACATGCAATAAAAGCTCAATATGAGACAGGGGAGGCAGCTAGAGCTAATCAAGGATTTTGATTGCATTACAAACTGACACTCGTGGAGATCCAATGTTGTTGTTTGTGCCTTTATAAGAAGTCATTCTATTCTGCAATGAGATGTTTTCTCTTATATGCAAGAAAAGAGACATGTTGCTTAAAACTAAGAAGCTAAATGTGGGTGTATCTCCTCTAGGTGGTCTGATTGCACAACTACAGGTTATACCTAGTATGTATGATTATATCAAAGAGTTGCAACAAGAAGATTAACATATTAATATGATAAAGATGAGATTAAGGCAATGTTCCTAAATTCGTTTTTTTCTTATAATAGTATGTTGTATAAGACCTAAAGTAGTAAATGTAGAAAAATCCATTCTTCTATGCATGCTACACATCCTAGAAACTCCAAGTGAATAGAACTCTCAAGTAGATGTATTAGTTTCCAAGTCTTAAGAAGGATGTAGATGAGTATGTTACTACATTTTTTGTCTTCCAACAAGTAAGTGTGTACATTAAAAGCCAGCCAACCACTACATTTGTTTCCAATATTATAGTGTAAGTGGTACCACGTTACCATGGATGTTATCAATGGATTACCTAGAACAACATGCATGTTTGATCTTATTTGGGTTATTGTGTATAGGTTGACTAAATATTCCTATTTCTTTCAATAGAGAATACTTATGATGAAACCAAGTTAGAGTGCATATACTTCGATGGAAGGATCTGTTTACATACTATTCAAGTTAACATGTTTATAGGGATCCCAAATTTACGTCCAGGTTTTGGGTTCTTTTGCAAGATTATAAGGGCACATAATGAAGATTCAACATTGTTTTCCACTAAAAAACTCTAAAATTAGTAAAAAGCACCATCTAAGAACTTGAAGATATGTTGATATCTTGTGTTTTGTAGTTCATGGGAATTTGGGATGAACATATGAGGTGAATGAATTTCTTGCAATATTAATTATCACTATAGTCCTCACATGGCCCCTTATGAATCTTTAAATGGATAGATCTCTCATTTGTTGGCATAGAGTAGGATAAAAGATACAACAAAGTAATACTACCATGTAAGAAACTACTCAAAATATTATAGTGATAGATCAATAGCTAAATGTGTTGATTCTATTCCCTAAGAGCCATCATTTGATGATTGTAATGGGGATATTTTGTACATTATTTACTTGTTAATAAAAAGGCAATTCCGCTTATTATTTCATTTTCATATTAAGATAATGAATAAACTTTATTATATCCTAATAATTTTTTATCTTGATGGCATATGCCTTCGGTTGAGGACCTTAACATGATATCATATGAATGCTTAGAGTACTCATTTTTTTTATGTCACTAGTCAGTTACTATCGTGGATTTTATAAGAGAATAATAATACATAAGACTAGCATGTACTATGAGTGATGACTATGTCATTTTAGTCAAGATATTGGATATTAACACAAATATATGGTACTTGTTAGAGAACAAGTTGTACAG
Source organism: Alisma plantago-aquatica (assembly GCA_963693085.1). Taxonomy (NCBI): domain Eukaryota; kingdom Viridiplantae; phylum Streptophyta; class Magnoliopsida; order Alismatales; family Alismataceae; genus Alisma; species Alisma plantago-aquatica. The sequence continues at coordinate 1,387,753,552 of OY856411.1, forward strand.
GACAAAACCACCTTGAGAATGACACATGGAAGTCATGTAATGACATGTCAGACTCATGTCTCAATGTGATAGTGGTGATTGTGATTCTTATACCTGAAATCACTCCAGTAATCGCATGGTATTTTGTGTACTTTGACCCTAAACCAACGTGACTATGAGTAAGGATTTCCATAAAGGTGGTGATTGGGTGCACTATAAACTGTATGGATTACTTTGAGTGATGTAAATTGAATTGGTCCTTCCTTTGGAATGATATCTTGGCCACTTGATAAATGGGAATACAATAATGCATGATCATGTTCATGTGAGTCAATATATGATATTGAGCTCATGATATCTTAAATAGTTTGATCTAGTATAAAGTACATAAATGAAACTGATACGAGGACGACAATTCCATCCCCAATTTCAATCTGGATATATGTGACAAAGGGATTACAAGGTCATGGTAACATTGGTTACTTTACATGTTGAAGTTGTTCTCCAACTTTCTCCAATTACTTGGGTGGAAATGATGTGTTGCTAGACATGAATCTTTTCTTGTAAGGTTTTGAATATCATCACCAACATAATTAGGAACCTACTTGGTCACACATATAAGGATGCACAAGGGAATCAAAATTTGCAATCAAATATTTGATTAGAATGCTTACGAATCATGAACATGATGATTTCCAACCTAGTCAGAAATCTCTAGAAGGTTGGTTGGAAGGATCAAGAAAGTGGTTCAATTGATCGTCAATCGATTGATCGACTTTCTCTTTTGGAATGTGACCAGTCAGGTGATTCACTTAGTGAGTCAAACTTTTGGAACCCAAAAGGGAAAGTGTTCATATTGACTTGGAATCAAATTGGGAAACAAATTTGAACCGAGACTGGTGATTCAAACTACTCACAACCCATCTTACTTCTAGTAGGGAGCCATTCGGGCGATCAGGAGTCTAAATGACCGAATGGGATGGCAGACCAAGTTTTTTTATTTTGAGACTATTTTTGAGATTGTAATAAGGAAAGGGAGTGGAATTGGGAAATTTCAACCATGTGACTTTCTTATAAAAGGGGATTCATCTCAAAGAGTGAGACACACTTAAGACACGTTATGAGATAAGATAGACACAAAATTTCTCTCTTAAAGTGAGAGAAAGTTTCCCTAAGGGAAACAACCTAGGGTACGAGAAGAAAGGGAGTTTCAAGATGACTAGAAGTTGACAACTCATGTTCCACTTCAACTTATCGAACAAAGTGGTGCACCGAGCTCTCAATCATCTTCATATTTAAGTTGAGGCCCATGCACTTGTGTAGAGGCTTGGAGAAGGAATTCTACAAGACAACAAGAATGTGATATCAAGAAGACAAACATGTGGTAGCAGTGGCTGATTCAGATTTGGGTTTGCAAGTCTGAGTTCTTAACTGATAAAGGTATGTCTAGTTGTTGGACAACTAATGTGCCCAAATATGTAATGTTTATCCTTTTTATGTTTTTTTTTTCACTGACATTTTTATAGCAATGTTGAATCCAACAGCTAGGGTAAAATGGGAAGGAATTTTTTTTACTTTTTTGTACTTCCAAACCCTACAAAAGGTTTCCTATACTAAAGATTTATGTTAGTAACCAGAGTATACCACTAGAAACTAATGTGGAAGATAAAGCATATATTAAGGTATTTCCCTAGAAAGGTGTGTTGAGGTTTGGTATGGATGGTAAGATTATGCCTAGATATATGTGACCATATCCTATCATTTAGTTATTTGTTCGGTTCCTTATAGGTGAGAATTGTCGCCTCAATTATTTAGTCAACTAGATGTGTCTCGTGTTTCTATGCTTAAGAAATGCCACAAGTGAACAAATAATATTCTTTATGATGAACATGTACAATTGTGAAATATTGTTTGCTATGTTGAAGGACTATTGTATATATTATATAGGAGGATACAAAAGCTTAGGAAGGGATATATACCATTAGTTAAGGTTTTGTGGAAGACCATGGGGTAGAAGAACCAATTTGGGAATTAAAGTCAGAGATGTGTTGTAGTTATTCTTTCCTTTTTTAGAATTTTAAGCAACATTTTATTAGAGGGGGGGTTTACAATTCATTTATATTATTAGGTTATTCAGGATTTGAGACACCCTAATTTCATTTTTGGTAGCTCATTACACCTTTCATTACATATTTTAGTTCAATTTATATGAATACCTACTTAATTATGGTGTAGGGTTTTGGATAAAACCCTAGTAGTTCTAGATATATGAATAATTGTTAATCTAATTTCAACATAATTGGGTTCAAATTCTGACATTTGATCCACTATTTTGACATAATACAAGAAGATAAACCCTAACTAGAATAAAAATGAGCTAACCATGTAATCGGTATTCCTATGAATAAGATTCAACAAAGAGTAGTCATGTGCCTTTTTAAAAAATTGATAGAAATGTATTTTTGTGTTCTAGATTTTGTTTGGATCACATGTTGATGCTTACATGCATTCAATGTGTGCTGATTTAGCTTTTGCATGGAAGTCAAATGACTTGTTGCACACTCATATCAACTTGTAGGGTTAATTTGGTTAGAGCCTTTTGATCTTTTAATTCTAGGCAGAACTATTATATAGGTAGTCATCCTAATATCATAAAATTCAGACCACTTGCATTGTCCAACTATTGAGAATTTGACCCCACATATGCAGTTGAGACTACCACTAGTCAACCTCAAAAGTCAAAATGATTTCCTAGTAAGTCAATCGAATTTTAGGCTCTACGGAAAATTAGTAGTTGGAGCAATGTTATTTTGATATTTGACCATATTAAGAGTCAAAATGATAGCTGGAAATCAATCTCTAGCTCATTATTCACCTACTCTTTCATTTCCAAATCATAGTTTTTGGATAAGGGTGATATTGGAAAGATTTGCCAAGAATAGAAACATATGTGTCATTCTTCATCCTAAACCTAATCAAGGATAACATATCGATTGGAAGTTATTTCATCTATTTTTCTATGTCTCTTAATAGTTAATCGTTTGGTATGTCTTCTTTAACACTTTTCCTTTCTTTTCCCTAAGCCTTGATCTCGGGAGCAACATTGTGATGTGTTCTTCAATAAAAAGGGATATCCTCAATATTGAGATTTTATTTGTTTTAGATCGTGAGTAATTCTATAAAATTGGTATCAATTTAGAGGTGATAGGTATTTTGTTACTAAAATAAAATGCATTGAAATAGTTTGTTTTCTCAAATTCTTTTAGTTTCCTTGTTTTCAATTTGCCGTATTTGCATGACAATTTTGAAATCAAGATTTCATATTGATTGATGATACAATAACTGAATAACACAAGGAATGAATGTAACTAACCTGACAAGTAATTTAAAGATAATATCATAAAATTTAAAAGAAACATTGAACTCCTAGGTTTTCCAAGTATATGTGAACTGCAATATAGCCAAGATAGGGATATACTTAATTGCATCTTCATTTGCATTAAATGGTTGAATTAGATAAAAATTAAAAGTAGTGTTAATTTGTTTGCAATTAGAGGTTTTATTTGAAATATTGCATATTTTAGTGAAATGTTATGCAACAAAATCTAAGATGGTACTTCAGTGGCATTCAATAAGCTGAGTTGAAATCCAATTAGTGGAATTCAAGAAAGTGAGTTGTTAATATAAATAAATGTAATAACAAGTATAATCACTCGTAATTAGTGTGTTGAACACCACAAAACCATTCTTTGGAGGTATATACCAAAAAGGGTAAAACAAGTAATTGACTAGTACATACCAGAATTGTCACCTAGAGCATGACCTAGTCCTAGATAATTGATAGTCCCATTATTCCCTTAATATACTACGGACCCAACACTAACCAATTATTCCCTTAATATATTACGGACCCAACACTAACCAACTGCGTACTTAGTTTAGTTCAATTTAGTACTCCACATTTTTAGTTTTATTTTAGGATGGTCTTAGTCTATTAGCTAGATAGAGTAGGTCTCTTAAACACTCAATGTTTCTGTGAAGAGTATGTATCATTTGGTGACAAATAGACTCTATTGTGATAGGTGGCATCTCGGTAATTAGTTTGTTCAGTATACATTTGCAAGCTTTATTTCCATTGTTAGAGTCAAATGCATCACCTTCACTAGATGCTTGAAGATATGAAGTGCATAATCGAATACAACTAGTCTAGTATAATCTTACATGTTCATATTTTGTATGTTGTTTTTATTCAAAAAGGAATACCAATGTCTTAGTGTTTTACTAAGCAAGTTTACTACTCATGGAACCTGAATCCAAGTTTTTATGAAAACATCATTACTGGGTCGCCAAACCACGTATGAACGTAATAGATACTTTATTTGGAAGCTTTATTTTCATTGTTAGCTTAAAATGTATCACCTTCACTAGATGCTTGTAGATATGAAGTGCATAATCTAATAAAATTAGTCTAGTACAATCCTGCATGTTCATATTTTGTATGTTGTTTTAATTCAGAAAAGAATACCAATGCCTTAAAGTGTTTTACTAAGCAAGTATACTACTCATGGAACCCTAATCCAAGTGTTAATGGAAAGACCATTACTGGGTCGTCAGGCCATGTATGGATGTAATAGATGCTCATCAGTAGGCTTAGTGTGGCTTCCAGTTTCAAGGAGCTTACATGCGGGAAGCAAACTACATATGCTACATCGCAAGCATTATCAATTATAGAATATTCTAACATAAGCTATTAGCGAGTGAACCTGTGTAGTTGTATACAGTTTTGGTCATCAAGAGGTTTAAATACAATAATAAAGGAAAAGTATCATGAAAGTATGAAACGAATTGGGATGACCATACGAAATCTAACCCGGATAGACCGTCTCACCTCAAAAGATACCTAGTGGGATGTGTAACCACGAGGACACAAAAACAACGATTAACCACGTAAACATGTATGGCTCTGATGGGCATAAAGAATATCATTATCGAACCATCATCAATACATGCTAGATTGTGACATTAAATAAAAATTTACAGAAAAATGATATTAGCTGACAATGAGACCAAAAAGAACTGGAGATTAAAACAATCAATAACCAACACTTGATGTGAATTAAGCAAGTAGGGAACGAGAAGAAAATCATCATTGCACAGGAGGTGGTTATTCGCTGGAGACAAGCCAGTGGTTACATGAAATGAAAATGACATTACTTCCATGAAACAACCAAACTGCTCCTTTATCACTGATACGTAATCTCAAAAGTCATTTCCTTCAAAACAAATATCTTTCAGCAGCCTCAATCACATTACAGAATATCCAGAATTCTGCCTCTCGGTTTGGTAGGAAATTCGGATACTAACTTGAGGAATAACAGTAAACCCACAATTTTATACTAATTATGAATTGTAGTTATCAAAACCCAAACCCTTCTGCACACGAGCTCAGATCTATGAATTGTAGTCATCTAAACCCAAGTCCCTCAATGCAGAGGAAGCAGCGTCCTTGCAGCTTTCGTGACTGGCTTTGGCTTTCCTGATTAGCTTTTCAATTCCCATGCCCAGCAGGGTGGTTCTGTACAATGTCAGTAAAATGTTATAGGTTACACTGAGTATATCCAAAACTAGCAACTTGCAGACGTCTTAAGCAAATTTACTGATTACTGGTAAGGCCTTGTTAATAGTTGCCATATAGAGATGAGAAACAAGAATAATGAAGACGCATGCCTATTTCACACACTGACATGCTCTTATCTTAGAAAAAAAAATTGAGATTCACTCAATCCAGGAATTGTGAATGTGATCTACCTGTTTTCTGGGTTCCTGACTGCAAGATTACGTATCATCAGACAGGACTGCTTCTGCATTTGGTGAGCAGCAGGAAACCGCTGCATTGCCTGCACTGCCATATCTGCAGCACCAGCTTCAACAGCTCGGGCAGCATTCTCTGGGGACCTTAGGCTAAGAGTGCAGAAGATGGGCATAATCTGTCAAATAGTCCTTAATGAGTGCATAATTGCATGTTTAACAAAGAAAGAAAAGGGATAAAAGCAGTAAATAATTGTGTGGAAGTTTAAGAGATTTAAAAAAACTCGGTATACCTCTTGCAGAACTGATGGATCATCCGAGAAATTTGTAGAAAGTTTGATTAGACTATTCAAGCCACCTCGTTGCACAATAATGCTCTTGTTCAAATCACTTCCTGCCAACTTAAAGGAGTATCGATATTATTTAAAATCACATTATTTGTATTAGCCGTATTTTATAGAGTAGATGTAATGATATATATACATGACAGAAATAAAATAACTGTAATGCAGGCTTCAAAGAAAACCGATTAAAAAGTTCATTACCAACCTTAGACAACAAAGAGCAGCAAGCTTTGGCTGCTACTTTGTTGGATTGTTGAGAGCTGTCATCAATGCACCTTAGAATTGCATCAATACCTGCCTTCTCAGAAACGGATTTGCATATTTCATCCTGCATAAGAAAAATGATGCAAAATGTAAATTATAGCCGGTGAAGGAAGTCTTTCAACTTGGGTATGGACTTTAAAATCAGCAGTGATGAGAATCAGAATTAAAATACTAATGAACTTCTAATTTTATATCTTAATCAACATATAAATTATCAAATAATATAATGTTGGTTTTTGTCTTCTAGTAAAGAATCTAAAGATATCTGACCAATAAAATAATAGAACAAATTCTAAGTGTATAAGTTGCTTTTTTTCTGCCTGTCTTCTACAAAATGTAGTGGACTGAGTATACACCCATAGGTTTGCCGGATTCCAAGCTTGCAGGGAAAGCACACCAACGCTTTTCCGGTCTTGCTTGCATATATGCATCCAAAATCAAAGTTGAAATTACACTATTTGTAAGAAAAATAATCTTTTGGATATTTATTTTATGTGACTGTTTCAGATTTCACAATCATTGTCATCATCATCTAAGCTACAGTCCCAACTATGTTGGGGTCGGATGACCTCGTGGGTGGCGACTGAGAAGGCGAACTCTAAGGCGACTGAGCGCCGCCGGCCGTCCGCTGGAGGAACTCTTCAGATTTGGAAGCCGAAATCTAGTGAAGCTACTCTGAATATTCATCCCGAATCCCCCAAGGAATGGTTCGAAGTCCAGCATTGTGAGAGGAAGCCGGTCGCACCTTTGAACTCTACTAATGTGACAGTACAAGAAGGTCGGATCATATTTCCCAGCGCTGAAGCAGCAGAAAACGCGGCAAGATGGAAATAATGTCTCTCAGGATACGTCATCGATTTCCTTCCAGATCCGTTGCTTCTTCATAGTCATCTTCTCAATATCTGGGAGTTGGAAGAGAATGTCGAAATTATTCCTAGGCCAAATGGTTTCTTCCTTTTCAGATTTGCTAGTTTCCGAGATATGCAGTGGACGCTGAAGAATGGTCCATGGTATGTTAAACGATTTCCTCTAGTTCTTATGAAATGGCGACCTGGTCTGCCTCTTTCTAAGATTGGCTTTAAGAATGTTCCGATCTGGATTAGATTGTATGACTTGCCGTTAGATCTGTGGGATTCTCGTATGTTCGAACGGATTGGATCCTATTTGGGTTCGCCTTTGAGATCTGATAAATTTACTAAGGATTGTAGTTTGCTGGAGTATGCCAGAATTCAAGTGCTATTCAATTCTCTTTCTGAGTTTCCGAGATCTGTGAGCCTGCAAAGTGATGATGGTAGATTGCATGAAATTCACATTGAATATGAGTGGGTACCGTATGTATGCAAGAATTGTCGACTTTTTGGGAATGAAGAACTCTGCTGCCCTGTGTCTAATCCGTTAGAGAATTCTTCTAACTGTTCAGATGGTGCTTATGTGGATGTTCCAGTACCAGCTCCTGTCCCGAGTGTTGTTTTATCTGGTGAAAAATCTGTTGAGAACATTATTGAATCTGTTTCTGAAGGTTTTGAGTCAGGCTGCGGAAGGAATTTCATTTCGGGATGTCAATCCATTCCTTCTTCTCCGTTTCAAGTATTTGATGATCTCTCCTTCTCTTTTGAGGCTGACCAGGTTGGAGGTTCTAGACCTGAGTTATTCGCTAGTTCTCCTCCTTCGGTTCTGCCCAAGATGTCTGAAGGTATACTCCCTAGAGCCTCTAACTCTGTATTCTCTCCTCTGAACTGTTTAGTTCCTATCGAAGAATCTGCTGAGGCCGACAGCACAACGGCCCAGGTTTCCAAATGAACCCTTCAATCAAAATCTCCTCCTGGAACGTTAGAGGAATCAGTAACAAAATAAAAAGTGTCCAGGAGGAGCTTAGAAGGTTGGGTAGTAGTATCTTTATTATGTTGGAAACCAAGCTTAGGAAAAGAAATATGGAGAAGCTTTTAAGTAGACACTTTCCGAATAAAAGCTTTACTTCTAATATTGATTCTCATGTTCTGGGTCGCATTGTCATTGTTTGTGATCCAGATATCTGCTCTATTGATAAAATACTTGAAACTGATCAACATATTCTATGTAAGGTTATATCGATAATTTTGAATTCCTTATTTCTGCGGTCTATGGGCACAATGGAGATAGTGAGCGGTCGAATCTTTGGGAGCCACTTCACTCTTCTTGTCAGAAGTTTAATTTTCCATGGATTTGTTTGGGTGATTTTAATGTTGTCCGTAAAGATAATGAAAGAGTTAGTTTGAACCCTCCTTCAGGAAAATCTATGAATGAGTTCAACGAATGGGTTTTAAACCATGGTATTTACGAATTGGACCTGAAAGGTCCTTTTTTCTCTTGGGATAATCATCAAGATGATGATGGCTTCATTACTTCAAACATTGATAGGGTGTTCTATAATGATTTTTTCCTCAATCAGGTTGAATGTTTTTCTGGTGATCTGGTTTCTAATACGATTAGTGATCATAAATCTATTCTCTTATCTATGGGTCAACAGAGAATGATTAAATCTCCTTTTCATTTCATCAACTCATGGTCCAAGAAATAAGGGTTTAAGGAAGTGGTTAAGGCTGCTTGGAATATTGATATTGAAGGTTCTTCTATGTTCAAGGTGTACAGGAAGTTTCAAAAATTAAGAAATGATCTGAAGGCTTGGAATCGAGATTGTGTGGGAAATCTTTTTGATAATGTTAAGGTGGCTGAGTACAATGCTCTACAAGCTCAATCTAAGGCTGATCTCGACCCTCTAAATCCTGCCCTGCAAACTGAAGCAAAAAAGCTCAGAACAGAATTATTTGAAGCTGAAAGGTTGGAAGAAAGTTTTCTCAGACAAAAATCTAGAGTTCAGTGGCTTGTTGAAGGTGACAGGAATACGAATTTTTTCTACTCCTCTCTTAAGACTAGACGTCAGAGAAATTTTATTAGATGTTTGAACATCAATGGTCATATTTCTTATGACTTAGTTTATAATAAAAGGTATGCACTCAAATTCTATTCTGACATCTTTAATAGTGGTCACAAGTGCGAGGGTTTGAAGGATTTTAAATGGTCAGGTCATGTTCTTTCTGATAAACATAAGATTGACCTCATTAATGGTGTGCATCAAGCTGAAATTGATGATATCATTGCTAATCTCAAGGCTGATAAAGCCCCTGGCCCGGATGGTTTTAATGCATATTTTCTAAAAGAAGCTTGGTCTATTGTTGGTAATGACATCTCTGCTGCGATTAAAGATTTCTTTTCAAATGGCAAGTTGCTTAAGGAATCTAACAACACTTTTATTACCCTTATTCCCAAAGGGCTGGATACTGCTGAGATCAAGAATTGGCGTCCCATTTCTTTATGTAATGTGGTTTTCAAAGCTATCTCTAAGATTATGGCCAATAGATTGCAAGGCATCATGCCTTTGATCATTAGCAATAACCAAGCAGCCTTCATGAAAGGCAGAAACATCAAGGATTCTATCTTACTTTCAAATGAGATCCTGTATGATTTTAATTGGTCTTCTTCTGGGAACAATATGTGCTTTAAAATTGACATTTCCAAAGCCTATGATAATGTCAATTAGACTTTTCTTTTCGTTGTGCTCCATAGAATGGGTTTTCCTTCTATTTGGATTAATTGGATTTCAAACATATTTCATTCTGTTTCGTATCAAGTGATGTTTAATGGTGAGCCTACTGAAAGATTTTACCCTTCCGATGGAATTCGCCAAGGTGATCCTCTGGCTCTGTATTTGTTTGTTATAGTAATGCAAGCTTTTACAGTGATTATGAATGAAGTTGTTGCCAATAATGAGATTAAACCTCTAAAAGCCTCTAAAGATTTCTCTCTTTCTCATCTGATCTTTGTGGATGATCTCATGGTGTTTCTGGAGGCCAGTACTTCTGATGTTGAAGCTATCTTGAAGATCTTGAAAAGGTTTGAAAATTATCGGGCCTCAAAATTAATTAGGAGAAAAGCGAAGTTATTTTTAGTAAAAGCAGTACTGCTTCTAAAGATGAAATTATTGATATCCTAAAGTTCAAAGAAAGCTTCTTGCCTTCTACTTATCTGGGGGTCCCGTTAGTCACAGGTAGGATTCCTAGATCTGCTTGTGCTGTTCTGATTGATAAAGTTAAATCTACGTTGGAAGGCTGGAAATCAAAAACTCTATCCATGGCAGGTAGATTTGAGCTTATTCACTCAACTTTTAAGTGTTCAGTTTCTTCATTGGTGCTATGCTTTCCCTATTCCTAAAGCTTCCATGGATTCTATTGAAAGACTTTGTCGGGATTTTCTTTGGGGCAAAACTGAAGAGAAGGCTCAGTTGCATCTTGTTAACTGGAAGAATGTTACTCTCCCTAAGAAGGAAGGGGGCCTTGGGATCAGGAAGGTCGTGGAAGTATCAAAAGCCTGCCTTTTTCTAAATGCTTGGGATGTAGCAAGTAAAAAGGATTCCCTTTGGGTAAAATGGATTAATGAGAGGTATATTGCTAATTCTTCTTTCTGGTCTGTTAAAAAGTCATCGTCCATGTCTTGGATGTTTGGCAAAATTTTGGAATGCAGATCAGAAATGTTGGATTATATTAAATTTAACATTGGGGATGGCCATGATACATTTCTTTGGTTGGATCCCTGGGTTTTTAACAATAAGTTTTTGTGGGATCTGATTGGTAAAGAAGCCTATTTGAAGCCGGGTATGCCTCTTAACTGCAAGGTTGCCTCTATTGTTAAGGAGGAAGGCTGGGCTGTGAATGATAACAGGTATAATAGGAAGCTGAACGATCTTCTTAAAAACGTCCCATGTCCTAAGTTTGGTGTTGATTCTATTTGCTTTCATGATATGAAAAATCTTCGATTAAAATATGTGTGGAACTCTATTAGATCTCCTGGAAAAGAATCTAAGTTGTTTACTTGGCTGTGGAAGGGCTCTTTACCACGAAGATATCAATTGAACATGTGGAAGATTATCCATGAAAGACTTCCAACCTTAGAATTTCTGAAAAAACTTGGTTTCTCTGGTCCATCAAAATGCTTTCTATGTAACTCGGACTGTGAAAGTTCTAGCCATCTTCTTTTTAAATGTGCCTTTGTCAAGGATATTCGGGCTGGCCTGAAGATCCTGGAGAAGGCTTGTTACAATGTAGCTGTTTGGGATGACCTTCTGAAATTTCAAAAGAAGCATAAATTCTTGTTAATGAGCTCTATGTATTTTGCTTGGAGAGAAAGAAACGCCAAAATCCACGAGGACAGAGCGTTAACTGCTGAAGATATCAGCAAGAAGATTATGCAGGATTATTCTTTACTTTGGGGTAATTAGATCAAGTTATCCTGTCGTTCCACTGAATGTGTTTCCCTTCCTGTTATGAAGAACTTCTTCTGTTAGCTTCGTTTTTCCCGTTGATGCGAGATGTCTATGTTATCCTCCATGTTCCTCTGTCTGTTGTGTGTTCTCTGCTGATGAAGTTTTGCGAGATATGAGGTTTCATGAGTTGACCTGGTCTTCTTAGGAGCTATCTGTGCGGCTATGCTTATGTTCAGGGTTCGGTGCTTGAAAGTGACAGCTGCTTTCGACCTTTCTTGATCTTCTGATAATTTTTCTGTTGGTCTTCTTTAAGAAGCTGAGGTTGGTTAGTTGGATGTTTTGGGCTTTGAGCTGGGCTCTCGTGCCTACCATTTTTCACTTGGATATACTTGTACATCTGTTTTTCTTTCCTTTTCTTGCTCGATTGTTTGAGCTCTTACCTCTTTTCTCTTACATTACATTGCACTGTACAGAAACTTTTAGAAAAATACAAAAAAAAAATAGGAGTTTACAGGACCAAAAAAAAACTATGTTGGGGTCGGCTACATGGATCCTTCGTTTCCATTTAGCTCTATCATGGGCCATATTCCGGTTGAGATGTAGAGATTCAAAATCTCTCTTTATAAGCTCATCCCATGTTAATGACATAAAATCTCATTTTAATATTGGGCGCCAAAACTACATTCGATATATTCTGTTAAACTCAAGAAACGTTAGTAATAACTAAATTCACCTGTGAATCAATTTATTGCTTCTTTCGAAGCATTGTAGAGATTCTCATGGAAATCTGTTGAAATATCATTGAAGTTTGGTAAAAATGCCAAAATTTATTTAGATATGGTGAAATCTCATGACATAAATGTTGTGTTTGTCGATACATCCATTTCAGTGTATAATCCCTACTGAAATTGAAAAAAAATTCAAAATTTTGTCAAAATCATTTCAGTGTCTTCTTTAAAAAAAACAATTAATCATTTAATGGAATTTAAATATTATTTATTGAGACGAGGAGTAATTGCTAAATCAGCTATGAAGCACGGATACGGATATGGGTATGGATATGGTACGGGGATACAACTTTTTAAAATATTTTGATATGGGTACAGCATGGATATGTCAAAGTTTTTAATGTTTATTTTATAATTTTAACCAAAAAAAAACCAATATATTAAAAAATAGACTAAGACAATCCAATTTCATTCTCAAATTACAATATATCGGGGGGGGGGGGGGGGGGGGGGGGGGGGGGGGGGGTCCAGAGTTAGGGAGTCACATAGTTTTGCGATTTTGAGGGATCACGTGAGTGGGGAGGGGCTGGCTGTATTGAGGTCATATCCAACTAATAAAAAAACTGAATACGGCTTAAGATGTATCTAGTATTTATTAGAGAGTTTCTAGGGAGTATCGATATAAAATATGTATTCATTACTGGTAGGACACCTATTTTGGAGTATTGGTGTTTCATAGGGGGAGACAAAAAGCTGAAAATAAAATATATACCTTCACAGGAGATGAAATAGATATTGTCTAGATAAAAATTCAAAATAATCACCACAACGACAGGCATGTTAATCAACGATTTAAACTGAAGCCTTTTAACGAATGTGGAGGGCAATCAACGTGCATAAAACTTGCACCTCTATACGGGAAAGCATCCACAAGTACCATGTAAAGGTAAAAGAACTGGTTTGCAATAAAGAACAAGTAAAATCCATGATTAGACATGGAAATTCGATTCATCATCATCTAAGCCTCAGTCCCAACTATGTTGGCGTCGGCTACATGGATCCTTCGTTTCCATTCAGCTCTATCATGGGTCATATTCTGGTTAAGATGTAGAGATTCAAAATCTCTCTTTATAAGCTCATCCCATGTTAATTTAGGCATTCCTCTTCTTCTATTTATTGTGCTTGACTCAATAGCATTGTTTCATATAGGCGCATTAGTCGGTCTGCGTTGCACATGTCCGTACCATCTGAGTCAGCCCTCGCACAACTTGTCCTCAATGCTCGCCACCCCCACAATATTCCTGATATAGTCACATTTATCAGGCGATCTTTTCTTGTCTTCCCACACACCCATCTCAACATACGCATTTCAGCCACGTTCATCTTGTTGAGACCTTGTTTCTTCACCGCCCAACATTCACTCCCATAGAGCATGACTGGCTGTATAGCTGTTCTATAAAACTTACTTTTTAACCTGAGAGGGATCTTCCGATCACATAAAACTCCAGTTGCATTCCTCCATTTCAACCATCCTGCAGTGATCCTGTGACAAACGTCATTTTGAACATCCCCATCTATTTGAATAATAGAACCCAAGTAACGGAATTTATCACATTTTGGTATATCTACTCCGTCCAACTTGGCTTCATCATTCACACTGCGACATTGGCTGAAATTGCAATGCATATACTCAATTCTGCTCCTGCTAATCATCAATCCATTTGATTCCAATGCATTTCTCCAACGTTCAACTTTATCATTCAATCCATCTTTAGTTTCGTCAATCAAAACAATATCATCAGCTCTATCATGGAAATTCAGTTAAAAAGAAAATTTCCAAAAATGGAGTTACAAACAATACAGAGAAGAAGGAAGATGGAGTTTAGCAAAGGGAATGGTGACTAACCTCGAATTGACTTCAAGGGGGTAATTGTGAAAGCCTTGCTTCTAGCTGCTACTTAACAGAGAAAGTTGAGACATGAGCTGGAGTCAGGTGCTAGTTGAACTAGGCCATACCCAGATTTATTTTCAGTTTTTACCAGCTGGATACGACCCGAACACAGAATGGATACAACTTAAAAGTATCAGTATGCATCCTGGAGTATCCACGGAATATTAGTATACAATACATATCCGGTACAGGCACAACACTTTAGAGTATCCATGGTCCATAGCTTCCTACCATTAGGTGGCAGCCCTACCCTCCCTTGGCGGCTGCCCACAAAACACCATAAGTATTAGGTCTTCTCACGCTACTATTATCCCGTGATGAAGGGGAAGAAACCCCTGGCGCTTCTAGACGATCCGATCTTGTGGTGATTCCCACATCATTATGCATAAAAGTTAAAACAAATCATTATTGTCATTCTAGGTCTTTAAACCATATGTCAAGTCTCAACAATTTGATCTTGTAGGTGAACTTGTTAATCGACATGGTTTCCATACAACAAAACGAATTCAAATTTTTCTTTTATCAAAATGCGTTGATAACAATTATTGTGCTTATCTTTATAATTTTTAGCAACTAACTTATAAACTTAATGGACATTGAAAAGCATGATCTATCTATTTACTACATTGTCATCATCTTAATGAACATTAATGAGCCAGTGCTGGCAAGATTAAGAAAAAACATTAAGTAGCAATCTTTTTTTTTCATGTTATTTGAACAATGTTGAGATATTTTTCAAGTTTTTCAATAGAATTTGATAATGTTATGTAATTGTTAAATGTTAAACGAAGCCCTACAGGGGTCGGGTTTGCATGAACTCATATGGCATACTTTTGGAACCAAGTATTTCAACCTGCACTAGTTAGACAACTATGACCTAACTGATGAAGTAAATGAGTGAGTTTTTTATTGTGGTTCTTTGAATATAAAAATCTAAACCTATAGTATATCATGCAACCTCTATCCCCGACAAGAGAACGATATCAATGTAGTATTTTAACGATCTCACAGGAGTAAGAAAGTTGTAC